>JALIZH010013986.1:0-37597 GCA_030522465.1 Rhipicephalus appendiculatus | reverse complement strand
CGCTGGGTACTTGGTTTGTCCTGATGACTAAAGTGGGCCAAAACGTAAAAGGGATTCCTGTCTGCCCTTGTCTTGCTTCTCCGTATGTTGCATACAATAACAGATGAATATGTTATTGTGACTTGTGAGTCCATTAAAGCAGCGGGTAGCACTCCTTCAGGAGGCTGAACGCTGCCGTATAGTCTTGAGCCGATTGTGCATTGTGTATTAATACGGCTATTGGTACAGCACCGGCTTTCGTTGCAGCCAGCATCACCGTCACAGTGTAGTGCAGTGAGTCACACGATTACGTCGAGTCAAAGATTATTGCTCTTGCTGCATCGAGTGGCTGCGTTCGTTTTGTAGTCGGTGTCGCAGCTAACACTGCCCAGAAGTTCCCGTCTTCCAAACGCTGAAGCTTCAAAGGCTACACTGATGAAGGAAGGACATATTTATAACGAATGAACAGGCACAAGAGAGCGATTTTCTGTGAAGGTAAATTTGCTATAATTTATGTGTACAGTGTTCAGTAATTCAAATGCTGTAATGGGCTCCCATGGCAGCTGATGCTTTTTGTGCCATTGGTGGGCACTGGAGTGCAAGTATCCAACTTGTGCGTAGAGATGTAGAATGAGAGCGAGCATCTGTGTGATGCATTTAGCTTGTTAGTAAGCGCCCAGTATTCACTGGTGGGTGTTATGTGAGGAAATTATCGTGTTTCAATTAAGCGCAATACATTGCTTGAGTTCACTTAAGAGCACAGATCCGTTGTTCAATAAAGCTGAAGACTTCACTTAAGCATAGAGCGATACCTCAGCTACATTTGAATCATAATCAGATTTCAAGATTGTAATTCCACATGTCGCCAAAGGAAACCCATATATATATGAAGCTTTCGACCTGAGATTATTCGTCTTATTTTCTTGTTACATTATCTCCTTGTTTCATTACATACATTGCTGTGGCAGTGAGATAAAAATCAAAGCGGTTCCTGCTCATCACTAAATTTAGTACTCCTTGTCACCTCCCTTTGAAAATGGATTTGATAAACATTTGAAGTATTGTAGCAAGCATACTTGTTGAACCGAGGAGAATCCATTTGAACGAAAATCTTGTTTTATAAGTGACACGGCATTCTCTATTGTATTTCGCACTCAGTGGCTGCTTTTTTTTTGGCGTTTGTATTGAACAGCAGAACTTTCTTATTAAGCACGCGTTACCTTTACCGCAAAATCGCGATCAAGCGCCCCTACTCGAGTAAGCTTCTTCGGGAGATTTCCAATATGCGGCCTCTTCTCCTCTCCCAATATCTTCACTGTTTGAATTCGCCCAACGAGGGCGAATGAAAACAGTGAATGCATACGTATTTCATAAAGCATTTATTTAGATGCATGGGATGTGCATTCGATATTCTTAGCGGCGCCTCCGCCATCATCTTGAACTTTATCCATGACTAAGCAAGCCCCCCCCCCCCCCCCCCACCTTCAAATCTTGTCGAGTTATCCTTCACCGCAAGGTGGGCGCTTGCTCGGCATTTTACGGTATGCATTTCTTTGCTTCAAAGTGATGTCACGAGAAAGCTGATGTCCTGTCTACCAGATTCCATAACCTTAAAGCATAATAATATAGACCAATCCACGACATCCATAATTTGCTGTTCTCTAGTACGATTGCACCTCAAACTTGAGCTACTTGTCTTTGAATAGTGTGCCTTATGAATACTTGTCTGGACACAGCGAAGCTTTTGAATATACTATCGAAAATCAGTAACCTTTGGAAGAATGATGTCAAGAATCTGAAAGCTTCGGCTCGGGTATATTACTGCTGCAGCTTGTTTCCACAATGACGCACAGAGTTCTGAGGTCTATACTCGCCTTGTTCCTTGCTCATGGCATCTTCTCGGGAAGGTTTTCCAGTGGGTCCACATTCTTTCCAAAAATAGCATCACGCCACAGTTTGTGCCAATAATACACTGCATGGGGCTGCGCGTTTACTGCAGAATTGGCCACCAGAACAATTCCTGCTTCTTGCACCAAAAGCTTGCTTTCGTGCAGCGTCATGGCTTATGCTGGAGACATACGATCATTTACATAATGTAAAAAGGCTCACTTTGTGTCTTACAACGGAGAGAGCCTACGAAGGGCATCTGCCGATTCTGTGCTGTGTGTGTGACCTTTCTGGTGCCAGACCATTATAACGGAAAGTCACGAGTTGCTCGCACTTCAGAACGTGTCATTTTTCTTGGTGTTCCTGTTCATCTTTTGTAGTTTTATATCAATTCTTGCAGGACATTTAGGCACAGAAGGCTGACTGGGCTTAGAATGGTTGCACTGCTTGTACCGCCATACCTTATGGAACAGCCTCCTGGAAACAATTGAGCATTTGAATGAGCAAAATTACAGTGCTGCAAAGGGGCATTATAAAACAAATAACATATGAGGGCTAGTAAAATGCAGTGACGCTTCCTGCATTTAAGAAACAAAGTAATTACATATCAACGTAAAAACAGTCACTTGGTACCGGAATGAATATTTGTGCAAACGATTATGCACACACATTTGCACAGTTGTGAATGCACTTCAATAATTAGACCGTTGACGCACTTACTTCGTTTTGCATCTTTTTTTTTTGTGAAAAAAAGTTCAATGCCTAGCACTTGTTTCCATCAGTTCCTCCTTGCGCTTCTATGCTGTGTTTTATTTTTTTTAGCTTTGAGGTTGCTTTCTTTTTGTGGATGTTTCCTTTTTGCCTACATAGTCTGCGCCAGCAGGCGTTTGGTGTGTAGCCACTCTATCGACCCGAGCTAATTCGACCCCTCCCACGCCTAGTCGTGCGTGGCTTAGCCCTGTCCAGGAGAAAAGGGATTGTGGGGGGTTGAGCCGATGGCGGGTGATTGGACCTTTAAGGCCCCCCCGGCAGAGGCAACACACACCCCTTTGGCCCCAGCTTCACGTAGACAGCACCCCCGGATTGACCCGTCCGGGGAAATCGGCAGTCGTCTTTTCGTGTCCTCCTCTCTAATATTCGTATTTCTTTCTTACTTTAAATATGTCCGGTCTTTTGCTATTTTCTAATTACTTCCAAATTTCCTGGCGGCTAGTGTTAACCTTGTGTGGCCAGCCAGCCTTGGATACGCCATATTTGGTTACAGCGGTAACGTACAGCTGGCGCTTGCAGGATCTGCTTTTCACACTTCCTGCAGCGTCTCATGTTGGGCTCTGCGATGGGTGGTTGACGTTATTACAGAAACATAAGGTATCATATGGGTAGATTTTTCGCGAAACTTTCCGATCGCCCCCATAACAGGGGGGCGCAGTGAAGATGTATTCATCTTTCTTGGGCGCCAATAAGAAACGTTTCCATGCTATCACGTTGTTATTCCGAGAAAGCTGGAAACACAGAATGATCTTACCTTTCCTGTTCTCAGAAATTGTTTGATACTATTCGAGTAGGTACAAGGCGTCGAGAATGGCAAACCGAGATCTCTTGCAACTCCGCGATCGAAAACAACACGAGAGGACGTTTCAGTAACAGTCACCCCGCACCGCACGATGAACTGATCCCGCGGTGTTGTCTCTGACGATGACGTCATGTGTCTGAGGCTGGACTTGCTGACGGTTGGAATGTCCTGAAAGTGAAGAGAATAAGACTGAGGTGCAATGGAAAGGAAATACATACAAAGCATCTAATCCTCACTGGCTCCAGTATCCTGCCCGAAACCATCGAGGCAGGGTACATCAAACTCACAGTCAGACCTTACATTCTAAACCCTCTGCAATGCTTCAAGTGCTACGCAGCCGGTCTACCTGTGTAAAATGTAGTGCAACTGAACATCCGTCTTAGTCCTTCGAAAGTACTCTACACTATGTGAACTGTGATGGGGACCACGCCCCGTACTCGCGATCGAGTCCGGTATGGAAGACAGAAAAGGAAATAGTTTCAACCGTGGTCAAAGAAGACATCTCCTTCATGGAGGCACGCAGGCGTATCACCTACCTACCTAAGGGTAGCTTTGCCGATGTGACACCTCAGGGGCCAGCGTCACAACGGCTCCCGGCGGCTGTCCGACCCACTCGTAGTGAGCTGGCAGTGACGCCAACGGCCCCCCTCGGCGCTGCAGTCAGTGCTGCATCGCCGTTTCTCAAGGAGGACCCTGGTGGGCCCAAAATCTCCAGCGCCTGAAGCGAAGACTGCGGCGGACGTCCAACGCCTCGCAAGAGGCGATGGACAATAGTTTGAGATATAGGCCGGTGACCATATGGTCACGGGCCTATATCACGGGTCAGTGAAAACATGGCCCGTGGTCACGCTAGGCCCTTAGGCTATATAGCAAAAATGACAAAGCAATCTTATTTCAGGCCTTGACACATAGCGAAAAATAAAATTACGCAATTGTTGGGCACTTATTGTGAAATACTATGAAGCACGGAATGCACATGCAGACGTGACATTACTCACTATGTGGGAACCGTTCTTTTGGAGTGCTCTCCAACGCTCCTGTGCGTTTTGCCGTTAGGCAGAGTTGCAACGAAGTTGACTGTTTAGTCATTCAAAATGTGGACCACATGGCCGCACTGTCAACAAGCATCGGCGCTCTTCGACGGCCAGTTCCCTTTGGCTTGTTATCCCATCTTGTAAGGTAGCTTTGAGGTATTTGCCTCCGGAATTCAAGTTGAGTGACGTTAACCATGTGCTGCGAATCAGCACCGCACGTTGCTTATGTGTGCGTCGAAAAGTGAATGTCGCTCACCACCACTCCTTGCGACAAATCGCAATCCGCAAGGTGCGTACGTTTGTATCCATCTGGTCAGTACATCCCGTGAAACAGTTATATTGGTTAACGGCATTAGAGCGAGGCACGTGGATCTTCTGTGCACTTGAAGATAACTTCGCGTCATAGCTTTTAGCTTCATACTCCGGTTCATCTTCATCGCTGTCGCAGCCACCAATGCGACAGCCATTAGCAAGCACCGTTTTTAACACCTGGTGGAAGCTGCGTACTACTTTGGTTGTCTACGATAGAGGTGCACAGAACGCCAGCTGGTCGAAATTTCTCGAGTCCCCCCACTACGGCGTCCCTCATAAACATATCGTAGTTCTGGGATGTTAAACCCGAAAAGTAATTATATGTTATATTTGGGTTATCTTTAAGACTACCAGGATCCTCATCTGGGAAGAATCTTCGTCTGTCAGATGTTTTCATTTGGAAACCTTCACCATCCGCATGGAGGTTCATTTTATGTGTATGCAATTTTTTAATGTATGTTCCTTTGTACAAACCCTGCCTGTGACAGCGTAGGTGCGTTGCAATTTTTATAAGTAAATTAGGTATACGTTCTGAAAACTCGCCATTCCTGTGTCCAGAAAAGGGCTACGACGGCACTGCGCTGCTGCCTTCCTCTGACCAGCACATCGCGCGGTTCTAGCACCTGTCTAACCCCGGCTTCTCTGGCTCGTCTGGATCCTCAGTTGGTCCGAAGACGACTTCTTGAGCCTAAGTGACGAAGAGCTCCTTGAGGGTTTTCAAGACCAAGGAGTGATAAAAGTTCAAAGAATAGTCATCCGCCGCAACGACCAGGAAATCCCCACAAAACATGTCATACTTACCTTTGGTACAAGTGAAATGCCCACCTCTCTTGTGGCTGGGTATGTGAAAATCAATGTCAGACCGTACATCCCCAACCCCAGACGCTGTTTTAAATGCCAAAGATTCGGTCACGCATCCCACACATGCAGAGGAAAGGAAACATGCGCCAAATGCAGCGCCGACGATCACACTTCCGAAAATTGCACTTCATCGCCACTTTGCGTCAACTGTAAGGGAGATCACCCAGCGTATTCCCGGTCATGCCCATTCTGGAAAAATGAAAAAGAAATCATAGCTTTAACCATCAATGAAAAGATATCGTTTTACGAAGCGCGGAAACGGTTATCTCACCTTTTCCAGAGAAGTTACGCCGATGTGACGCAGTCGGGGGCAGCGTCACAAAGGCCTGATATGTCCTCCGGGTCCACACAAAGTGGTCCGGTTGCAACTCCTTCCGCCCCCCTTGATGGAAGCAGCGTCTGCTGCTCCATCCACCTCAAAGGGCCCGCAGACTCCGGTCTCGCTGGGCCCTAAAATCAATCGAACGCCAAGGCCTGAGACTCGCGTCTCAGCGCCGAGCTCTCGATCTTCCAGCGCCTCTGGCAAGGCGATGGAGGTCGATCCGAAGACCTCGGTGTCAACGACACCGAAGGACAAGCGCTCCCTGGGAGCGCGCCAAACAGGAAAAGGTACCAATAACCATGAAAAGCAAGCGATAACCAAAATGGTTATCGCATTCGTCTGTAGTCTCAGTTCTTAATAATGTCACCTATCATACTTAGTTTTATCCGAACAATCCCCACAAGTACATTTGCTTAATTTTACTTCATCATGGCTTTTATCGTACATTGGAATTGTAGAGGTTTAATTCATAATTTAGGTGACATAAAGGACATCATCAACAAGTTCTCACCAGTGGCTTTTTGCCTCCAAGAGACTAATCTTGGTGCAAAACATGACCATTTCCTAAAGGGCTTTACAGTTGCCCGAAAGGACCGCGAACATTGCAACCGTCTTTCGGGAGGAGTAGCCATAGTTGTGCAGGGCAGCATTCCCACGCGAGATGTCCAAATGAACACATCTTTCGAGGCCGTAGCCGTCACCATTCTATCATACAAAACCATCACCATCTGCTCGCTGTATATTCCACCGCACACCCTTTTCACCACTAAAAACTTAGGAAATCTAGTGGAACAGTTACCAAAACCATTTATTTTAGTAGGGGATTTTAATGCTCATTCTACCCTTTGGGGTAGCGACAAAACTGATGCAAGAGGGCAGATCGTTGAAGATTTCGTTTTATCAAACGATATCTGCCTTTTAAACTCGGGTGCTTTTACATATTTTTCGCCAACATCACGCACTTTTAGTTGTTTAGATCTCGCTCTCTGCTCACCAAGTCTGTTCACCGATTTTAAATGGGAAGTCCTTGGAAAATCATATGGTAGCGACCACCAACCCGCCATCATCGAACTCATGCCATCGTATCAAACACTCGCCACCAAGCCACGCCGGTGGAAATTGCAACTCGCAAACTGGCAGCTTTTTACGCATCACGCAAAGCTCGAGCACATTTTCTCACCCGAACTTTCTGTTCAGGAACTCAATAGAAAGTTCATTGACGCTATCATCTCAGCGGCGGAAAAGGCGATACCCCAATCATCTGGCATTGTGCGCAAAAAAGTTAAATCCTTGGTGGACAGACGAGTGCACCGAAGCCAAAAAACAGCAAAACAAGGCATGGGGAACTCTACGAAGGTACCCGACTTATAGCAACCTCATAAGTTTTAAACAGGCAAAAAGCCAAAGCACGATACATCCGAAGGCAGGCAGAAAAGAGTTCTTGGCACAAATACATATCATCCATTAATAGTTCAGCCACATCTAAACATATCTGGGATCAGGTGAGGAAGTTCAGAGGAGAATACTCATCATACACAATACCACTGCTTACAAGTCCAGACACACAAACAACACTAGAAGACCAGGCCAACCTTTTAGGTGAACACTTTTACGATGTATCATGCTCAGCGAATTACACCGATGCATTCCTTAAGTACAAAGAAACGGCTGAAAAACAAAAACTCCCCACTGCTAGCGCCTCAGATGAATGTTACAACCATCCTCTCACACTACACGAATTAAATAGGGTACTTTCCGCCGGTAAAAAAACGGCAACAGGGCCCGACCGGGTACACTACACAATGTTGGCGCACCTGTCCCAAGCATCGGCGGAGGCTCTTCTCCAATTCTTCAACAAAATATGGGAATCCGGCATAATGCCTGAGGACTGGAAAAATGCGATAGTCATACCTCTCTTAAAACCTGGTAAACCCCCAACATCCCCGAGCAACTACAGGCCGATTGCATTAACAAGTTGTCTGGCAAAAACATACGAGAGCATTATAAACATAAGACTCACCTTCATTCTTACATCAACACAGCTTATAGACTCACACCAGTGTGGATACAAAAAAGGCTGTTCTACCACTGACCATCTCGTCAGACTGGAACACGAAATACGAGATGCATTTCTACACAAACAGTATTGTCTCGCAGTTTTCTTCGACTTAGAGAAGGCATATGACACGACGTGGCGATACGGGATTCTTAGAGACCTTGCAGACATGGGGATTCGTGGAAGAATGCTAAACTGCTTATGTGATTTCCTTTCTAACAGAACATTTCAAGTACGTCTCGGCACAGTACTCTCTCGAGTATTTGTCCAAGAAAATGGCGTGCCACAAGGTTGCATTTTGAGTACAACACTCTTCATAGTCAAAATGAACTCCATCAACAAGGTCATACCTCCCACAGTCATGCACTCCGTATACGTTGACGATCTTCAGATCGCCTGTCGGCCTCCAGCCTATCATCCTGTGAAAGGCAACTGCAAATAACAATCAATAAGCTTACGAAATGGGCTGGCCAAAACGGTTTTCGTTTCTCGGCACAAAAAACTACCGCAGTTCTTTTCACGCAAAAACGTGGATTGTACCCTGACCCTGCTCTTAAACTAAACAACACGGAAATTCCGGTAAAACAAGAATACAAATTCTTAGGAGTTACATTTGACCAAAAACTCCAACTTCCTTTCCCATATAAACGCACTAAAAGTTAAGGCTAATAGAGGACTCCAACCTTCTGAAGGTGTTATCCCATAAACACTGGGGTTCCGATCGACTCTGCCTGCTGCGCATCTACCGTTCCATCGTGCGCAGTATTTTAGATTATGGTTGTGTCATCTACGGATCGGCACGGGGTCTTACATTCGGCGTCTTGACCCTGTGCACAATCTCGGCCTACGTCTATCTAGTGGTGTTTACCGAACATCACCTGTGCAAAGTCTATACGTAGAATGCAACGAGCCTTCTCTGTGTCATCGAAGAGCATTACTAACCTTGTCATATGTTTTAAGAATAAGGTCGTCACCTGAACACATCTGCTACGACATTGTCACAAAGTGTAATTCACGCTTACACTACATTAACAAACCAAACCTAATCAAACCACTTGTCCTGCGCTTCGAGGAACATTGCCACATTTATGCTATCCCTGAAGGAGCACTACACGTCGCTACTAAACCACCAAGACTGCCGCCATGGTTCGACCTGTCACAGCTTTGCGAATTTTCACTAAGCCGTTTCAACAAAAAAAGCACTCCACCAGAACACATAATTCAAGAATTCCATACACTTCAGCACGAATATAGGGATTACGAAGAATTTTACACAGATGGCTCAAAAACAGAAAACCATGTGGGTATTGGGATCGCGACAGCGGAAAGTGCAGTGTCTGTGAGAGTACCTCGTAGTTTTTCCATTTTTTCAGCTGAAGCTTATGCTTTGGTGAAGCAGTGCGGAAAATCATCGCTGCCAAATACAAGAAAGCAATCATATACACCGACTCACTAAGCGCACTAAAAGCACTACATATAAAATCCGAATGTGAGCCATTAGTGGGTGACATTTTAAACATGGTATATTTAAACAGCCAGGCAGTTTCCATCCGTTTCTGCTGGGTCCCAAGTCATGTTGGGATACCTGGAAACGAAAGAGCAGATAAATACGCTTCATTGGCAGCCCACAAAACAGTAGACAATGTGGAAAATTCCCCTTAAAGACATCCAGAGAACAATTCGTCTAGCTCTACTAGCGAAATGGCAACAACAGTGGGACACATGCACGAATAACAAGCTCCACATGGTGAAGCCCATACTCGGTGAATGGAAGACCGACCGTCACCAACAACGGTTTATCCGAAGTTATATTATGCCGACTTCGCATTGGACACACACACTTGACACACAACTTTTTGCTCGCAAAGGAAGAACAACCAACATGTGAAAAATGCCAAGAACCGTTAACACTTATGCATATCCTAATCACATGTCCCAACATTGAAACACAGAGACAAAAACATTTCAGTAAACTATACAAACAACACGTACCTTTACACCCTGCTTTGTTTTTAGGGAGATGACCCTATAGTACCTCTCTGCGTGACGTGCTAAGCTTCCTGAAAGAATGTAATTTGTTGAATAAGCTTTAAAAGTTCATCATTTCAGCGTCCATTCCTTAACGTCTTGTGTCTGGCGCAGCATAGCCTCAGCTGCTTTTGCGCCATAAAAAACCAAACTAACTAACTAACTATCTTTAAGACTACCAGGATCCTCATCTGAGAATCTTCGTCTGTCAGATGTTTTCATTTGGAAACCTTCACCATCCGCATGGAGGTTCATTTTATGTGTATGCAATTTTTTAATGTATGTTCCTTTCTACAAACCCTGCCTGTGACAGCGTAGGTGCGTTGCAATTTTTATAAGTAAATTAGGTATACGTTCTGAAAACTCGCCATTCCTGTGTCCAGAAAAGGGCTACGACGGCACTGCGCTGCTGCCTTCCTCTGACCAGCACATCGCGCGGTTCTAGCGCCTGTCTAACCCCGGCTTCTCTGGCTCGTCTGGATCCTCAGTTGGTAGAACGTCCCAGTCATACTCGTCCAACGTTCAGTCGCCCACGTCCAAGCGGGATTGTCAGGCACTGGAATCAGCAGCCATGGCTGGAGGGGATATGCTGAGTCTCCTGTTACAGAACAATGACAGCTCAGTGATGTGCCCTAGTTAAGAATCAAAGATCAAGGAAGTTCATTTCCAACACCGTAGCTGTTGGGAGTCACCCCAGATGAAAAAGCGGCGAAAATGCAGCTTCAAGGTGCCTGGGGGCCCGTACACAATGCAGCACTCACATATATTTTTGAGCAACATCCGCGTACATAGTGAACAAAGGATATTTAGAGTAGTATAACAACACATTATGTATGAATGTCTTATGTTTACCAGTATTCCATTCTATACCTTACACTTAAACATGTGCATACACAAACAGAAAGATAAGTGTACTAAAAAATAGTGACGTCGGAATTATGGCAAGTATGTAAAGTAGTTAGTGGTTCACCTCACGAATACTTAAAAAGCAGCGGCGCGGCTAAGCGCGCACGCAGTGGACTATGTGTCCACAACAAGGATGTGAAGTTCTGCGTTGCACACCGCAAACGGAGCAATACAAACTAGCGCTGATATATGCTAGCACATTTTGTCATGCATATGCAGACAACAATACATACTCGTACGTTAATACAAGGAGTTACGCTATTTTAGTCACAAGCGTGCACAGCGTTTTACGTTGGGAGGGGGGGGCAATAACCTTCCCACCTCCCACCTGTGCGAAAACACAATTTTGAAACGGCTGGAACTCAAACACGCATGGCACTCACCATTACCGTGGACATGTCAGACCTTTACGAGATCGATACATTCCTAGTTATTCCATCTTGGGCATCAAAGTGAACAATTGCTGCGATGTGTGTAACAATGGCGACTACAGACTAAGTAAAACATTCCAATGCTACTTACGAGCATGACGTTTAGGGCGTAGCATTCCTTCCTCGACATTAAGCTCGCCGTGTCGGGCAAGTTGAGTCCCTCTGGCTTGCGAATGGCGACCAACGTACCGTCGACGCACTGCAGCACGCCTCGGATGTCGCCGCGTCGCGGAAACGCCGTCTTTGCGTCATCCTTGGTAGCCTGTGTCAAGGAAAAGCCCACCAACTTTCTCCGGGCAGACACGGTAATGATGGCCTCCGGCACCTCATGAATGGTGTTGCTGATGGCCGACTGGGCCGTGCCGATGTGTTCCTCTCGACTAACGCTTCTCTAGAAGCTTCCTGTGGCGAAGAATCGCAGCGCACACAACTTCCTCTCTGTAGAAAGGCCACTGGTTCGCTGGCATGCAATGATAGGGTCAAGCTCGTCGCAAAAGCTACGCACTGTTCGTTTGGACAGGCGAAAATACTGCCGGAACTCTTCTTCTGTCAAATCTTCAAATGCATCATATACCTTACGGCGTCGTCTCTGCGCTACTGCAGCAGCCGCACAGGCGACGCGAAATTACATGGCAAACAAAGGAAACTTCATTTTCTCCAACTGTTGTTAGCCGCTTTCGTATCCGGTTGAATCCGAGTCGGCGCTGACTCTACTGAGCGCTTACGTTCCGATGCAAGTCAAGCCGTCTGATAGCCTTTATAATTCATGCTTATCGGTTTTGGACGGTATCGGCATCCGTTCTTTCGCCTTCGTCCGAAAGCGGCCGATAAGAAATGTTTGACAGCAACATGACGCCGCGGCTGACGCGACACTTAACGTCACAGCGTTCGTCACTGCTCACATTGACCAATCGCGGGCGTCTCAAAAGAACGGCACGTCCCCGTGCATCTTTGTAATGCGTACAAGATCGCACCATAATTCCCCGCAGGGGCGTCTGCGCGAGCAGGCGTTTGGTGTGTGGCGACACCACGGACCCGAGCTAACGGGGGGTTTCGACCTCTCCCACGCCTCGCCGTGCGTGGCATTGCCGTGTCCGGGGAAAAGGGGATCCTGGGGGCTTGAGCCAATGCCGGGTGATTGGACCTTTAAGGCCCCCCGGCGGAGGCAACACACCCCTTTGGCCTCAGCTTCACGTAGACGGCACCCCTGGGCTGACCCACCCAGGGGAAATCGGCAGTCGCCTTTTCCTATCTCTTTCTCTTCCCACATCTTTGTCTTTCTCTATCACTTTTTCATCTTTCCTGTCCTCTACTCTCTTCTATTCACTTCCAATTTTCCAGGCGGCGAGGGTTAACCTTGTGTATCATATCCAGTCTTGGGTATGAATATTGGGTTATAGCGGCGGTGTATAGCTGGCGTTCGCAGGTTTTTGAAACCTGTAGCGCCCCCATGTTGGGCTCGGTGGTGGGTGGCTACCACCGTCGCCGAACTTCATAACCATCCTATGGCAGACGCTTTCCCTAAACTACCAGATCGGCCTCTAAAAAAGAGGTCGCACCGAAGTACCGTTTCACTTTAATCTCCGTACCGACTTAGACAACTTTCCCCGTTTCCACGTCTTGCACAGTGAAGGAACTTCAAGCCTGCGTAAACTGTCCCCATTCATGGTGGCGAAATCTCTCGGAGAAGCTATTGGTAAAGAATATAAAGCATCAAAAATGAGCAGCGGAGATCTCCTAATCGAACTGAAAAAGAAAGAACAAATCGAAAAGCTATATGATCTAGTCAGCATCGGTAACACTGATGTCACAATCACTGCCCATCGTTCGCTGAACACCTGTAGGGGCGTCATCTCAGAAGAAGACTTCATGAACTTGAGTGACGAGGAGCTCCTTGAGGGTTTCCAAGACCAAAATGTCATTATGGTTCAAAGAATAACAATCAGACGAAACAACGAACAACTCCCAACTAAACACATCATCCTAACTTTCGGAACAAGCACTCTCCCCAGCTCTCTAGACCCAGGATATCTCAAAATCAACGTGAGACCATACATACCGAACCCGAGGCGCTGCTTCAAATGCCAAAGGTTCGGCCATGCATCACAATCATGTAGAGGCAAAGAGGCATGCGCCAAGTGCAGCGCCAATGGCCACTCGGCTGACACGTGTCAGGAATCCCCCTGCTGCGTGAACTGCAAAGGTGACCATCCGGCCTACTCTAGAACATGTCCTAAGTGGAAGACAGAAAAAGAAATCATTTCTCTAAAAGTAAAAGAAAACATCACATTTCATGAAGCAAGGAAACGGCTCTCATACCTTGATCACACCAGTTTTGCCGAGGTGGCGCGACGGGGGGCAGCGTCACAAATGTCTCGGCAGTCTACCGCGGTCACCAACAGTGTCCCGGTAGTCACCTCGCCCGCCCCCCAGGTGGCAGCCGCTACTGCTGCGCCATCAACTTCGAAGACAGGTCCTCAGACTTTGGTTCCACAGGTCCCAAAGCTGATCCGAACTCCAAGGCAGGAGACGAAAGTCTCGGTGCCCGGTCCTCGATCTTCCAGCGCCTCAGAGAAGGCTATGGAGATCGACGGACGAACACCAGCGTCGTCGACGCCCAAAGATCAGCGCTCTTTGGAGCGCAATAAGAAAGGAAAACATCCCATAACTGCTCCGCCAAAGGGATCGGTAACCTGAAAGGTTACCTCCCTTGTACACATACTTAGATATCCTTAACACGTGCATCTGAACACAGAACCCATACATTTTCTTCAATATGTCCACACAAATACTACAGTGGAATGCCAGGGGCCTATTTCATAACCTAGATGACATCAAAGATTTACTAAATGATTATCAGCCAAGAGTGTTCTGTGTTCAAGAAACACATTTAAAGTCAACACACAAGAATTTTTTTAATCAATACGTGGTTTTTCGCAAAGATCGAAATAGTGGCAACCCATCAGGAGGTGTAGCAATCATTGCGCAAAAGACCGTTCCATGCCAGCACATTGCCCTACAAAGCTCTCTCGAGGTTGTGGCTGTTCGGGCTATTTTATTCAATGATCTCATAACTGTTTGCTCCATATATACCCCCCGGCGAACGGTTCGACAAAATAGAGTTTGAAAAGCTGATTGACCAGCTTCCAGAACCGTATGTTTTAATTGGAGATTTTAATGCCCACAGTGCGTTATGGGGCGATACTAGATGTGATACGAGAGGCCACGCCATAGAAAATTTTCTTCTCTCATCTGGAGCCTGTCTCTTCAACAAGGCAGAGCCGACATACCACAATACTACACACAATACATATTCATGCATAGATTTAGCCATCGGGTCAGCGTCACTCCTACCTTACCTAGAATGGAAAGTTATTAATAATCCATATGGGAGTGACCATTTTCCGACTCTTTTAGAAACAAGACAATGGCATGACGGACCAGCTTACCCTAAAAAATGGAACCTTCGCGGAGCCAACTGGGTGAAATTTAGAGAGCTATGTACACTACGCCTCGAAGAGGTGGACCATCTGGACGTAGAAGAGATGGCTAGCTATGTCTCCGAATATATCCTCACCTCAGCTAAAAAGTGCATACCTCAATCTAGCGCTAATAGGGTCAATGCAAAGCCGTGGTGGAATAATGAGTGTGAAATTGCTAAAAAACGCCAAAACAAAGCATGGAGCATTTTTTCTCGCTACCCCACAGTAGAAAACTTGATAAACTTCAAAAGCTGCAAAGCAAATGGCAGACGTATCCGTCGTATAGCAAAAAGGGAAAGCTGGGCGCGCTACATATCTTCAATAAACTGTTACACAGACGCCAGCAAGGTGTATAACAGGGTCCATAAACTCAAAGGAAACCGGCCGAATCCTTTCCCGATGGTCAATGACTCATGCGATACAATAGAAAAACAAGCAAACACTCTTGGCGAACACTTCGAGAAAATATCAAGCTCAGAAAATTATACCGCTAAGTTCCTACACCATAAAAGCGTAGCTGAAAGTGTACCTCTGCGCGCGAACAATCCTGTATCAGATGGATACAATCAACTACTAACACTCCATGAACTGAAGCTTGCCCTTGGTTCTTGTGGAAGTTCAGCCCCTGGTGCTGACACAATTACCTACGAAATGATCCAAAATCTGCCCGACGAAACCCTAAACTGTCTTTTAGGTCTTTACAACAAGATTTTCGATACTGGCAACATACCCTCTGCTTGGAAAGAAGCAATAGTCCTACCAATCCTCAAACAGGGCAAAGATCCTTCCTCGGTGAATAGTTACAGGCCTATTGCACTCACAAGCTGCCTACTCAAAGTGTTCGAAAAAATGATTAACCGCCGTTTAGTCTATTATTTAGAATACAACGGTGTATTGGACCCTTGCCAATCTGGCTTTCGAAGAGCTAGGTCTACAACTGATAATCTTGTCCTCCTCGAGTCATACATACGTGATGCATTTGTACACAACCAATACTGTCTTTCTGTGTTCTTTGACCTTGAAAAGGCGTATGATACGGCCTGGCGATACGGAATCTTGCAAGACTTATCGTCCTTTGGAATAGGTGGTAGGTTGATACACATCTTACGAGATTACCTATCTGAAAGAAAGTTCCGTGTAAGAATAGGCAGTGTATTGTCTCGCACATTTCCTCAAGAAAATGGAGTACCGCAAGGAGGAGTATTGTGCTGCACACTTTTTATAGTTAAAATGAACTCTCTTCGCTCTGTTATTCCACCTGCGATATCATATTCAGTCTATGTGGATGACATCCAAATCAGTTTCAAATCGTGTAACCTGACCATATGCGAACGCCAGATACAGCTAGGTGTTAACCGCCTTGCGAAATGGGCTGACGAAAATGGTTTTAAGTTTAACACTGACAAGACTACTTGTGTACTGTTCTCCAGACGAAGAGGTATACACCCTGACCCTTGCATACTAATGAATGGACAAAGCTTAATCACTGCAAAAGAACAAAAATTCCTTGGTGTAGTTTTTGATGCTAAGCTCACCTTCATCCAGCACATAAAACAGTTGAAGCTAAAATGCCTTCAGACCATGAACATTTTAAAGATTTTATCTCATCAATCGTGGGGCACAGACAGGTATTGTCTCATATCTCTGTTTAGAAGCCTGCTTTTGTCGCGCATCGATTATGGTTGCATAGTATACCAGTCAGCTTCAAAGACGGCACTCAAAATATTGGACCCTGTATACCATTTAGGTATACGCCTGGCACTTGGAGCATTCCGTACCAGCCCTGTACAAAGTCTCTATGTAGAGTCGGATCAGTGGCCGCTGGACTATCAGCGCACATATCTAGGAGTCACCTATGCAATAAGAATCATGTCCCTGAAACAGCACCCATGCAAAGCACTTTTGAATGATGTCTCCGCAACTCAGCTATACATAAACCGTCCTTCTATCGCACCACCGTTTCCGTTGGCAATAAAACCAGTCGTTGAAAAACTTGGAATTCGTTTCGCGGATTTACAGGAAAGTGACCACGCTGAAATCGTTCCTCCCTGGCAGCAGTGTCCGGTAGCTTGTGACTGGTCCTTTAAAGAGCTCAAAAGGAAAACCTGCCCGAATGCGCTCATTGAACAACATTTCTTGGCCCTTGAGCACAAATATCGTTCAGCCGCCTTCTTCTCTGATGGCTCAAAAAATCAAACATCCGTATCCTGTGCAGCCTACGGCCAAAACTTCTCTGATACCAAAACCTTCCACATGCATACCAGCATTTTCACGGCTGAAGCGTATGGTATCCTGCTTATCATTCAGCACATTGTACAACACAAAATACAAAGGTCTGTAGTGTACACAGACTCTCTGAGCGTTGTTACTGCCCTGTCTTGTGGCAGTTATGTGCAGTGGATTAGATGATATAAGTAAAAGGCACTTCCCATCACATTATCGAGAACATATACAACTTCACCCATCGATGTTCATAGGCAAGGAACCAGTTTTTAAATATCAGTCACTGTTGGCATTTTTGAAAGAAGTCCCTAACTTTCATGTCATATACCCAGGCAAACCGTAGCACGACCTCTGGAACGAGGTTGTTGCTGCGGTAGCTACATTAGATAATGCACCGGCCTCCCTGACTTTGGTCTCAAATTTTTTCATTGACATGTTTTACTTACTTTGTTAAACCATGCACCAGATAGGATAGAGGGGGCTAATGCTGGCCCAGGAAGCTTTAATTACGCTCATGAATTCAATTGAAGACGCTGAATTCAATTTAAGCCGGAGTTACGAATTTTTCAGCCGAAGGTTGTTTTCTGGACGAGTATTAGAGATGCTTTTCGATCACCGGTGCCAGGTTGGCAGTAAATCCTTTTGCTGAGAAATAAAGATGTGTACCATATTTTCTCGGCACTTTATAGCCAATCATGTCGAAGGGTAGGAATTTGCAGACAACCAAGGAATTACCATCTGGCGAGCAAGTCTGTGCGAATTAAAGCATTCCCAGACATATTGCGTAGGGATTGCTTTTTGTTCACAGTGGCATTTTTGTGTTCTGAAAACAAGTCGCTACGCGGTTGAAGACTAACTTGTCATAGCTTAAGAGGTCGTTTCAGTTTTCAACACACCATATTCTGCACATACAAATCCATTTGAGGGACATTTTTAACTGAAAGTTTGACTTGTCACTCGTCCATGATTCCAATTTTAAGTCTGAAGTGAAAAAGAAGCGGGTATAAACAGCCCCCCCCCCCCCCCTGTGAAATAGTTGCCAGACAGGGTGGCCAACAGCCCGTTGTCAATGTACGGGGACCTAAGCCAAGCTCTTAAAAAACAACCCGGGTCGGCGCCAGGGAGGGCTCCGCCCCCCCATGAAGCCGTCCGGAGGGGGGCCCGAGCCCCCCAGCAACCCCCGTACTCTCCGCGTATGGTGGGCACATTGTAGGTGCGATTTTCAAAAAAAGGAAACCATCCGGGCAAGGACCACAACCAGCAGGACAGCCACACCATCAGCCCAGGGGCCGAAGCACTGATGAGGCATTGCAGCCATTACCACTGCACGTGTAGATACAGGCTCGGTATTCCCGATCATCTCCAGGTCGTTTCACATAATCACAGTAATGACCCCAGTTACGAGACGAACAGAACCGCAATGTTCTGTTCGTACTCAGTCGCTGTTTTCTTTTAGTGTGTGTATTGAAGTACAAAACTTTGCTAATAAATCACCCCTTATGTTTGCCGTAAAACCCCGAACAAGCGTCCCTACTCGGGCAATCTTAGGGAGATTTCCTATAGGCGATGCGCAAAGCGCCGACGACGCCATCTGCCGCCACGGCTCGGTAGCTTTGGCGGGTCCGGGCGAGCAGTGTTCCCGCGAGCGTGTACGCGAGTGCACGGATGGATGTGTTTTCATCGTAATTTAACGACTCTGTCGTGCTTCAGCGATGTCGAAAAATAGCTGCTACGTTCTCGGCTGCTCAAACACAGAAAAAATTGCCAGGAACACACTTCTACAGGTTTCCGGTGGTATTTCATGAGCGAGAGCGACGGCGGCGGTGGATTGCGGCTGTCCGACGCAGAAGGTAAGTAATCGCGCTTTGTTTACGGCAGTGTTAGAACGATTACCGTGTTTTTATTTCTCCATTTATGTCGCTACGTCTTCAGCGAACGCTACTACGTTTACACTTGGTCACCTCGCCTGCATTGTAGACGCTACAATGCACATGAGGTTGTTATTACTGATAAGACGCGATGCCTAGGCTCTCTTGAAAAACGAATGGCGCAAAGCGCAATGCCAGAGAATGTGGGGTAGGTGACGGCTCCTTTACAAAAGCGCCGTGGAATCACATGTGTGCTGCACGAAATCGGCTGCATTCTACCTATTGGTGACGCTGAAATGCGATCACCGGTGCAGCATATTCGCTGCGCGCTCGCCTCAACTATATGCATACTGGCTGTAAAACAACCTGTGCGCATTGAAGGCGTTTGACAGGACATTCAACCGATTCAACCTCCTTTTAAATGCTTCGTAACATGAGTTCATGCTAACAGGAAACACCCTTGATGTATCCCACTAATGCTCATTCGCTTTACACAAGCTGTGTTATAAGTGGTGCCATAGGCGTGCGCACGGGAGGGGGGGGGGGCGCAAAACCTGCCTTATGGATTGACTTAGTGGGGCCTGGGAGTGCTGCGATGATCCTTCCCCCCCCCCCCTCACGCTTAATGGGGAACCCTGCGGACGCCTGAGCGGAGCCGATTATGAAACTTACGTGTTTTCTTTTCTTTATTCTTGCTGGTGGTGCTATCTCGCGCCACTAGCGCAAGCTGCCTAGATATTTTTTCACAAGTTTATCGTGCTGGTTTCAAAGTGTTACCAACGCTGACCCTTCGCGTGGCCGCAACCGTGAAATCCATGCGCCGGTGCGACAGCGCTCAATCAAAATCTACTATATTAACACATGGCACGTCAACGAAGCTACTGTGTCGAGAAAAAACGTTGGTTCACGCGTCAACGCATGCAGGCATTAGTGATTGGGACGTTATAAAGAAAGCGGTGTACTTACGATGAGCTCTACTTCGTAGGTAAGCTTGTTGACGCTTGTCTGTGGCAAACACTTGGCGCGTATGGTGACAATGTCGTCCCACACAGTTGTGACATCGGACACATGTCCACTATTATAAAGTGCGGCTCCTGTGCGCACACTATCGCCGCAAAAGTAATTATTTGGGACGCGCAAAAGCGGCAAATCGCACGCGCGCACTTCCGTCATGCTTGCAGTGAAAGGAGGCGTCGGCTACGCGACCCACTTGCGGTTCCGACGGCCGCCGCTACGCGGCTTTCACTGTCGCCCCTATAGGCGCTGCGCATCGCGAATATGCGGCCTCTTCTCCCCTCGCAGCATTGTTGCGACGGGCCTTTGCAGGCACCGGAGACCCAGGAGGAAGATGTCGAGGCAGCATAAAGAGTCCGAAGGGAACCTTTACAGAGCTTTAATTACGTTATTTACAGGGCCAACAACACGCGATACAAGACGAAGATTTCGCTACATCATGATCTCGTTCCGAAGGCCCCTGAAGGAGGACGCGGGAGATGATTATGAGTCCCTTTTCCTCAGTTCCGTAAGTGGGGCAACGACTCTTAATTGCGCTGTTCAATCACAGGACACGCCACTTCCAAGAGTGCCCGCCCACACCCGCCCAGATCAACGTCTTTGTGTGGGGTGTTGCAGCAGCATTGCACCAGTGGCACAAAGGTGGTGACGTGTGAAGGCCGCTGGATGTTAAGCCCCACGGGCCCCACGCTCGTACTACCGGGGCGCATCAAAAGGCACGCCGCTTCGAAGTAAATAGCCGATCAATTAGGGGGGCGGATTGTCATCCATGCTGACGCTCGTTGTCCCGTCAAGGAAGGTGTCGCGACCGGAAACCATTGCGGTCGTCTCGTCGAACACCTTGCGCGTTGGACTACATCGCGCCTCAGTTCCCGGCTAGGAAGGACAATACACGTGCTTGAACGTCTGTGAGCGGGCCAGCAGCACCTCGGCGACTTGTTCGTAGAACAGGGGACGCCGCACCTCCGTCGGCCCCGGCGCCCGCACATCAGCTCGTCCGCCGGCGGGAGACTACCTCAGGGTGACCACCTGAACAGGTTGCCCGAAGCGTCGATAAGTGTCATTCTCCGGGTCACGGCCGATGACGCCCAACCGTGGATTCTCGCACTCATTCCTCAGTGCTTTCTTCCTGGGAATACGCATACATACACACAACCACAGGCACCAGAGAGCGCCCTACCTGCACTGAGACACATCCAGTCCAAAAATAATCATTTAAAAAATATCAGCCCTAAATAATACAACTATAGCACAAAGCAGCAATCGAAGCGTTCCTCAGAGCTCTCGCTCAAGCTCCAAATACCGATTACGAGAATGAGCTTCCAATTAAACTGCCATCGATAAACATGATCTCCCAAGTTATGTGCACTTCGTGGCATACTTGTGTGCCAGCGTCAGTAATCCGCTGTTAGTCAACCAGGCTTCGTACTAATGAACGAAAACCTTTTGCCTCACGCTCTCTTTTAGGCTGCAAAATTTTGTGCCGCCAATGCTAGTCGTCAACGTCCTTCGAGCAGACGAAAAGATAACTCTCGTGCTGCACCAATATCAGGAACCCTATTCATACTTCATGTCTGCGATCGCACGTACTAGTGCTACGGCGCGGATATTTTATTAACTGCTTTGCGGTCACAATTCTAACAAAACATAGACATAAACTCACGAAATAACTTATCTTACGTCCACACCGGACATATGCCAATAAAACAGTTAACAAACAAAAAACCTTTCGCATGAACCCTGAAAAACTCACAAGGAATCTCCTTGCTTCTTCACTTCAGCAGCCTTGCACTGGGCACATACTGCTCAATGTTGTGCATCTTAGGCGTCTTGGCAGCTGGCTCAACTGCTGGGCGCCGTGCAGGTACCCTCTTAGACCCCCTTGTGAGCCCTGGGCGACGCCTGGCAATGCTGGTTGGCTGCACCAGTATCTGACGGACCCGGCAGCGTCTTGCTGCAGCGGTAGCCTTGAGCGCCAGCATCAGCCCACTTCCCTCAGTGCTGTTCTGCACACGAGGCACCTCAATCAATCAATCAGCTCTTTATTTCAGACAAGCGTTTGTCTCGGATACAGGGGCAAAAGGCAGATGTGCTCTGCCTGACGGGACCCCAGCACCCGAAACCTACTCCAAGCATGAACAAAGAGATACAATATCATGCATCGTTAATACATGCGAAACGCAGTTTTTATACAAGGTGAACTAAATGCATACTTGTACAGTACTAAACAAAGAGTCATAACACTACAAATAACGAAACCAGAGGAACATACGACTACTACATACACAACTTATCAATCTTCAGGACGGCAGAGAAGGTAAGCTTTGACAAGTTTTTTGAAAGATTTCAGGGACAAATATTTCTGCGCGATTTCTATGACCTGTGTATGTCTGTTGAGAAGACTGGGAGTTAAATATGTTAGCATTTGCGTTTCACAGGTGGTTCGGACAAGTAGGAATTCTGTAATGGTCGTGTCTTAATTCATAAGGCACATTGCGACTAGATTGCAGTTCAATATATCTAAAAGGATTAAGCTTAATTTCGTTAAAAACATGAGAGAGCAAATGCAACTCATATAATCGCTTCACCTTTAGAACAGAGTGTTCTAAAAAGTACAAGCCTGTGTGGTAAGTTGTATGAAATGTTTTCAACATATCGTATTGGCTGCTTCTGCAATCTTCAGCTCCTCTCCAAGGCCCTTCACGATCTCAAGGTAAGCAGAATTGTGCGCATTCGTGGCATGGGCATGGCGTAACTGAACCTCCAAGATTTTGTACGTATGTTCTCGGTCCTGCACAAAAGGAAAAGGCGGCGCGGAAATATCGACATTATTTTGAGTTCCTCTAACTTCAACCCTGTGCTCGGGAATGAAGGTTTCCGAAAAAAACTGATGTTTTAGTTTCAAGCTAAGCTTTTATGATCTCCTGTTTTCACTATGCTGACCCTGGTAGGGCTGCCTGTTTAACAAGCGTAGTTTTTACCTGCACAGATGTGATGAAACGCACATGGCTGAGAGAACATGCTTTCATTACTTTTATAGTTAATTATTTTCAATATGTGACAAAGCTTTGTGTTCTAGTGATGGGCAGGTTAAAAGTTACAAGCACAATACAAGGAAAAGTAAGACATATCTTTTAAACTAAAGCCAAGGTAATAAAGCAGTATTGCGAAATAGTACAACACTTGATCTTTGTTATGCCTGCAGAAGGTGCAAAGGTGCTCTTTCACGCTTAAAAGATCCATAAAAGTGATAGAAAAGCTGCAGAACCAGTACAATTAATACAACTTTGTGGCTGCTGCCCTTCTGGGAGACATAGGGCTCCCGAAACAATGTTAATCGGACCCATTCACGTTACGTTATTACGAGCACTGTGGAAATGATCCCATGACCTTTGACAATGGCTTACTGTGTCTTTGAGGAATGCCGATGATTTTGCTATCACGGTGCAAAGAGGAGACGTGAGGAACGCAAGAGTTGTCAGCACTGCAATGTAAAATGTTTTGTATAACAAGATAAATATTATTTTAGTTCAGGAAAGGCCCTCGTATCCGTACATTTTTTGTCATCCTCACTGGTGCCTTCAGTAAATCCAAGGAGCTGTGAAGTTGTTGGCTTCACAGCTCCTTCATCGTGTTCAAGATCGCGTCAGTATGTTTCTGTGCTGCATCCACAAGGGTTTCCCCATTGGTGGCTTGCCACCAAGCAGTTTGAACTCATGAATATCTGAAATAACAAATGCAGGACAGTATAATAATACTGATACTGCGACATGCACACAGCATCTGAAACTTGCCAGCTCAGGTTTTTCCAGCGCCGGATACTGCTGCAGCAATTCGTACATCGATGGGCTCGCTTCTTTGATCCAATGCCGCCGAGCATTGAGTCAATAAGTTTTTCTAGAGATGGGGTCGCACTTTTCATTTCCTCCTGCATGAATTTTGTGTGCATCTCGACACTCTGCGCAACCTCAGTTGATGGAATACTTTTCAAGTGTTCCTGTAACAAAGCAAAGCATTCTATAACTGTTAAGTTACAAACGTGTCTGCAACACACATTTCTTACTGGTAACTTCACAGCTGCCACCTGACGTGATCATACAGTGCAGCACTACATCGACGTTTAAAATTTCAAAATCCATCCAGTGAAAGCAGGCTTCAAGCAAGGAAATGAACTACTTTACTCTTACGTAACAAGTGCATTTGCTGCTGAGGTTGCAGCAGAGAATAAAGAAATATAGTCAGGTGCAAACTTTTTCGAATGCAATATGTTTGGTACTGCAGGTGCATGAATGTGCCCCATATTTTAGTAAATGGTTTTGTGTTGTTATGCATACCGCACCATTGTATTTCCTTTAAAATTTGCTGTGCTGTAGCTCTGTGGGTATTGTACCAGGTACAGAGCACTGAATGAAGAAGGACTTACTTGTACAGTCATTCAATAACTGTTCCTACATCATGCAAAACACCTGTACACATGAAATTATGAGAATAGTGCCTATCCCAGATGCATACTCCACAGAAGGTGAGATCAGTGTGGCGCAATTATTGCAGGAAATGTGCTTACGACTACATGTGCAATGTTAACGCTTGTTTCGCTCAGTATGTTGCAGTTGACTACGCTATCTGTGGTTTTGACTGCATGCACATCATCATCAAGGCGCTCGAAGAACAAGAGAAAGAAGGCTTCTCTGTGGCTTGAGCGTGCGCTCAATATGCTGCAGTTGGCTATGCTATATGTCGTTCTGCCTGCATTGATATCACCAAAGGCACTCGAAAAACAAGAGGAAGAAAACTTCTCTTTGGCACGAGTGCGCGCCCAGACGGCTATGCTATATGTTGTTTTGCCTGCGTTACGCCAAGCAACGACGACAGCATTCGTTCACAGCCTATGACAGCCCAACACCATATAGTGCTCCGCACTTAAAATCCGGAATGTACTGACTTCGCAGCATAGGCGTTTTGTTGTGTTTCTGAAGATGATGACGGAGGACCACGCTTGCCATATTTTTATCGCATTTTTACCACCTGCCCATCATTCAAAAACTTCTTCCTTTCGAACTTGCACTTGAACTTCAAGGCATGGTGCCATGAATCCCGCATGTTGACAAACAGAATATCAAGAGACGGATCACTTTGTTTATTTCAAAAGTCAAGAAAGTGAACCTGATTTTAACAAATATTTCTTAAACCTAGGCTTATTATCTTGACTCTCTGTTAAAGCGCAGTAAAGTATCGCAATATGTTTTAAGTTTGCAGGCCTAGGCTCTGATTAAAAACAAGCTTTGCAGAAAAATGTAGGCGACGGTTACTTTGTGTATGAAGCATTAGGTATGACTAAGCTAGTGGATCTGTCAATATTATTACTTATCATGAAGTAAAAAGCTTGTGTACTTTTGAAAAAGGTGAGATAATTGCACTTTTGTTATTTAATTAAAGAAGTGTGATCGCTGGTACCTTAAGAAATGCAGATTAAGTATCATGAACCTCTGTGCATGCATGCTTGAAATCTTTTGTCATCACTTCTACATTGCCACCCCGCAGGGGCGTCTGCGCGAGCAGGCGTTTGGTGAGCGGCGTCACCACGGACCCGAGCCGACGGGGGGGGGGTTTCGACTCTCTCCCACGTTTAGCCGTGCGTGGCTGAGCCGTGTCCGGGGAAAAGGGGATCCTGGGGGGTTGAGCCGACGCCGGGTGATTGGACCTTTAAGGCCCCCCCGGCAGAGGCAACACACCCCTTTGGCCCCAGCTTCACGTAGACGGCACCCCTGGGCTGACTCACCCAGGGCAAATCGGCAGTCCCCTTTTCCTGTCTCTCTCTCCCCTCATCTTCGTCTTTCTCTTTCACTTTTTATCTTTCCTGTCATCTTCTCTTTTCGGTTACTTCCTAGTTTTTCCTGGCGGCGAGGGTTAACCCTGTGTAGTTATTCAACCTCGGATAGCTATATTAGGTTATAGCGGCGATGCATGGCTGGCGTCTCCAAGTGTTCGATATCCAACCTTGTAGCGTCCCCTTGTTGGGTTCGGTGGTGGGTGGCCACCATCGCCGCCGAACTTTAAATGCATCACATGGAAAACCCTTTTCCTGCACTTCCTGATCGCTGCCCGAAAAGGTGGCGCACCGATGAGAGCTTCACATTTCCACAGCCTAAACAGACATTTCCCAAGTACCATGTAATCCATAGTCAGAACGACAAGAAAACAGTCCGAGGAATTTCACCATTTCTTGTGTCAAAAACTCTCACAGCAGAAATCGGCCCAGGCTATAAAGTAACAAAGATGGGCAGCGGCGATCTCCTTCTAGAAGTTCGCGACAAGATACAGTATGATAAACTCTCGAAACTCGTAGCATTTGGCGATATCCCAGTATCAGTGGGCCCACACAGGTCAATGAATACAGTGCGCGGTGTCATCTCTGAAGATGACCTCCTCGAACTGTCTGAAAGCGAATTACTGGAAGGTTGGCAGGAACAGAACGTAGTCAGAGTCCAAAGAATAACAATAAGGCGAGACGACAAACAGATCCCAACAAAGCACATCATCATTACCTTCGGAA
The DNA here is from genome assembly GCA_030522465.1 of Rhipicephalus appendiculatus. Taxonomy (NCBI): domain Eukaryota; kingdom Metazoa; phylum Arthropoda; class Arachnida; order Ixodida; family Ixodidae; genus Rhipicephalus; species Rhipicephalus appendiculatus. The sequence goes on along the minus strand of JALIZH010013986.1, from coordinate 11,068 downwards.
CTAGCAACCTACCTGAATCTATTGAAACCGGTTACTGTAAACTCCGTGTCCGACCCTATATACCCAATCCCCGTCGATGTTTCAAGTGTCAGCGCTTCGGCCATGGATCTCAAAGCTGCAGAGGGCGCACTACTTGTGCAAAGTGTGCATCCAATGAACACACATCTGACACCTGCACCTCCGCAGCCCACTGTCCCAACTGTGAAGATCATCCCGCCTACTCGCGATCGTGCCCCTCGTGGAAAAAAGAAAAGCAGATAATAGAACTTAAAGTGAAATTCAACCTTTCCTTCCAAGAGGCACGTAAACGCTTCTCCGCACAACACCAGTCCGATCCCTCTTTCGCCGACGTGGCGCGCCGGGGTGCCGCGCCACGTTTCTCGGCGCCCGTGAGATTCACACCGAGAGTTACCGCGGCCGCGCCACCAGCGCCCGCGGCTGGAGTAGCCTGCGCTGCTCCGCCCCCCTTCCAAACAGGGCCAGCAGACTCCCGAGTCTGCCGGACCCCGGGCCACTGCGAAAGCAGTCAGGTCCGAAACCGCCGTGAACGTGCCTGCCGAGCAGGCACCATCCGCCACCTCACAAGAGGTGATGGACACAAGTCAGCCTCCTCCAGCGACTGAGACGCCGAAGGACAGGCGCAGCTCTTTGGAGCGCGCCAGAAAAGAAAAACACCGCATTACAGGGCCCCCAAAAGGCCCTGTAACGTAAGACAACCCTCTTGTACACACAGCATCAAACTACGTTAAAATGGATACACAAATTCTACAATGGAACGTCAGAGGACTGCTTAGAAACCTCGACGATGTCCAAGAACTTTTACACGAACACTCACCAAAAGTGCTGTGTGTACAAGAAACACACCTGAAACACAAACACACTAATTTTCTACGCCATTACATTATTTTTAGAAAGGACCGGGATGATGCCGTCGCGTCATCCGGTGGTGTTGCCATAATAGTTAATCAAGGAACAGCCTGTACACATATACCACTTCAGACAACCCTTGAGGCAGTAGCCGTCCGAGCCGTTATCTTCAGCAAACTGGTCACAATTTGCTCTATTTACATACCTCCACTCCACCAATCCAGTCATTAATAGATCAACTTCCTGAGCCCTACCTCGTCCTTGGAGACTTCAATGCACACAGCAGTCTATGGGGTGACTCTCGCTGCGATGCGCGAGGTCGTCTAATTGAACAATTCCTTTTCTCTTCCGGCGCATGTCTGTTGAATCAGAAAAAACCAACATATTATAGCCTTGCTAACAATACCTACTCCTCCATAGACCTGAGCATTACATCTCCATCACTCCTGCCCTTACTCAAATGGAAAGTTATTGCTAATGCTTACGCAAGTGACCATTTTCCTATTGTTCTGAGCACACCAATAGCAAATGAATGTCCTCCACAGGTTCCCAAATGGCTCACCGACAAAGCCGACTGGAAACAGTTTCAAAAAGATACTCTCCTAGCTTGTACCGACATGTGTGCGTTAAGCATGGAAGCTGCTGTGGAATATTTTACAGCCTTTTTGATTGACGCTGCAACCAAATGTATTCCACAAACAACTGGACTGTCTGGGAAACGACGTGTCCCATGGTGGAATAATGAGTGTCGAAATGCGCGCAAAAAACAAAACAAAGCATGGAGGTTGCTTCGAGACTCACCGACAGCCGAGAATCTTACGAACTTTAAGAACATAAAGTCCCAAGGAAGGAGGACGCGCCGACAGGCAAGAAGAGAAAGTTGGCATAAATTTTTATCAGGCATTAATTCTTATACAGATGAGGGTAAAGTCTGGAACAGGGTCAGTAAGGTAATAGGAAGACAAGCATATTCACTCCCTCTCGTAAACACACAAGGTGACAGCTTGGAAGACCAGGCGAAATGCCTAGGCGCACACTTCGAGCAAGTGTCCAGCTCGTCGCACTACTCGGAAGCGTTCCAACAGTACAAGACAAGAATTGAGAAACAGAAACTGGAGACCAAATGTACAAAGCACGAGGCATACAATCAACCATTCTGCTTAGCAGAACTACAGACATCGCTACACAGCTGCACTAATTCTGCCCCAGGATCGGACCGTGTGGTATATGAAATGTTAAAAAACCTACCCCTGGAAACGCAAAAAACCTTACTCTCCCTGTACAATGCCATCTGGTTCTCCGGCGACATCCCTACTTCTTGCAAAGAGGCTGTTGTAATTCCTATATTGAAACAGGGCAAGGACCCATCCTCTGTTACGAGTTACAGGCCCATCGCACTGACAAGTTGCCTTTGCAAAGTTTTTGAAAAGATGATGAACAGGCGACTGATACACTTTCTTGAAACAAACAATCTGCTTGATCCGTACCAGTGCGGGTTTCGAGAAGGTAGATCCACTATTGATCACCTGGTACGTATCGAGGCACAGATCCGAGACGCTTTCGTCCACAAACAATTCTTCCTCTCAGTATTCCTCGACATGGAGAAAGCGTACGACACAACATGGCGCTTTGGAATATTAAGAGACTTGTCACATTTAGGTGTACGCGGAAAAATGTTAAACATAATAGAGAGTTACTTGTCGTATCGTACATTCCGTGTCCGAGTGGGTAATGTTTTGTCTCGAATATTTGTCCAGGAAACTGGAGTGCCCCAAGGTGGTGTGCTGAGTTGTTCACTTTTTATTATCAAAATGAATTCCTTGCGACTCTGCATTCCGCATAACATGTTTTATTCCACTTATGTGGATGATGTGCAGGTGGGTTATAAGTCTTGTAATCTTTCCATGTGTGAACGACAGGTTCAGCTTGGTTTGAACAAGGTTTCGAAATGGGCCGATGAAAACGGGTTCACTCTTAATCCACAAAAGAGCTCGTGCATCCTATTCTCCAGAAAGAGGGGCATTCACCGCGACCCTGACATTGACCTACATGGTCAAAGTCTGCCTGTCAAAACGGAGCACAAGTTCCTAGGCCTCATTCTTGACACTAAACTTACCTTCATATCTCACATATAATATATAAAGAACAAGTGCATAAAAACTATGAATATTCTAAAAGTATTCTCACGTACTACGTGGGGCAGTGACAAGAAGTGTCTCATCAACCTGTACAAAAGCCTCGTACGCTCGCGCCTAGATTATGGTGCGATAATCTACCAGTCTGCCACACCAAGCGCCTTGAAGATGCTTGACACTGTCCACCACTTGGGCATTCGCCTTTCTACGGGTGCTTTTCGCACCAGCCCGGTAGAAAGCCTGTACGTCGAGTCAAACGAGTGGTCGCTCCACCTGCAGAGATCCTACATGTCTTTTGTGTATTATGTCAAAGTGAACGCAGACAAGGAACACCCCTCACACCACACAATCAATGATCTGTCCAGTTCTGTTCTATTTGACCACCGTCCCTCGTTGAGACAGCCCTACTCACTTCGTGTGAGGGGCCTAGCTGAGGAAACTGGCGTGCCACTTTTTGAACATTGTCTGGTGGCTCCTGCTGCACATCTTGCGCCGTGGCAGTGGCAGACTATAGATTGCGACGTGTCTTTCATAGAAGTTACGAAGCACGCGCCCATTGTACATATCCGCACATACTTCCTGGAACTGCAACACAAGTACACATGTCCTGAATTCTTTACAGACGCCTCAAAGACTCGCACTTCTGTGTCGTTCGGATGCTGGCGTTCTGCATCCCGATACAAGCATCTTCACTGCGGAAGCGTATGCGATACTTGCGGCCGTTAAACACATCAAACATTTAAAGCTACAAAAAACAGTCATTTACACGGATTCCCTAAGTGTGGTGAAAGCTCTGAAAACTCTTAATAGGCACAAAAATCCCGTCCTTGTCTCGCTTTACTCACTTTTATGCACAATCTACACATTAAAACAGCATGTCGTAGTGTGCTGGGTGCCAGGGCACCGCGAGATCCAAGGTAACGTGATGGCGGACCAGCTAGCCGCATCCGTCCACGAAAGCATTGCCAATACATCCATAGCCATCCCTGCGCTTGACCTCAAACCATTCTTTAAACGACAGCTCAGAGCTTATTGGCAGAGCACATGGGATAGCAACACAGAAAATAAACTACACGTTATCAAGCCGCATCTTGGTAATTGGCCGCCAGTATCAAAGTCACGCCACACAGAAGTAACACTTACAAGGCTAAGAACAGGACACACACACACAGTACACATTCATACCTTCTGTCCGATGGTGATCCACCTCTGTGTGACAAATGTGGTGAAGCCCTAACCGTGCTTCATATATTAATCCAGTGTACTGAATTAGACGCGCTTCGAAAACACCACTTTCCATTACCCTACCGACAGCAAATACCATTTCACCCATCAATGTTCATCGGTAGGGATCCACTTTTCAAACATCAATCACTGTTCGCATTTTTAAGAGACGTACGCACTTTTCATGTCATATACCCAGGCATTCCGTAGCACGACCTCTCTAGAGAGGTCGCTGCTGCGGTGGTTTTATTAAACAAAGCACCTGCCTCGCGGCCCTTGGGCCCAAGGGCGTTGACGAAGCACTTGTGCTAATGCCATATATCTCAATCACTGTTTTTATTACCACGACCTTTTGCCATTGAATCGCACTACACACACTTCACGTCTCTTTCATGATTTTAATACTTCTATGTTTTACCCGCCTTAGCGCGAGGAATTTTAAGGCCCTTATACAGCCACTTACCATTATCATTGTTAACATCTCTTTTCCAATGTCCTGGCGCTCTTTGGCCATCATATGGCCCTTGCGCCAAAAAACACTACACATCATCATCTACATTGCCACAACGGTCAGTTTTTCTGTAAACAGCTGATAAGTAAACATAAAAAAATTTCCCCATCTCCCGCTAAAGGGAAGCATGTGTGGATGCGAAGCAGCGGAGAGATGATTAGCTTGAGCGGGAATTTTATTGAGACGATAAATGAGAATGTATAAGAGAAAACGGAGAATGTGGTGGTTGCGTGTTTATTTAGGGAACGCGTGCGATTCCTTGCGTCGGTGCACGGGGCGCTTTGAAGACGACGGCCTTGTGATCGGTGAAGTGTAGCGTCAGGGGTTGCTTTTGAAGAGTTTTCATTGTGAAGTTTGCGAAGATGAGGTCTATACACGTTCCCCTTATGGTTGTCGGAAATGCGGCGCAACGAGTACACGTCTATCATGTGGTGGACGAGCCAGTCGTTCGTCGTTACACCCACGTTGAAGTCACCCGCAAGTACGAAGGGCGTGTGGCTGTATGTCTTTGTGTACTGTGCCATGGCCTTCTCTAGGTAACGTTCGACGTTCTCTCTGGAGATGTTGGGTGCGAGATACATTGTCGTGACTATGATGTTGTGGTTGTCAAAGTAGATTGTAACGGCCGAGTGCTCTCCGTTGTTTTCTTGGCCTGTAGGTCGTAGATCTAAGGCTTTTGCGTGGAGATGGCGTTCGTACACACGATCGCTTCGTAGCCGTTGATCGTCGGTCTTGGGGCATTCCAAGTTTCTGTGAGACACAGGATGTCCGCTTTGGTTAGGACGCGATCACGTTCGATGTCTCTGGCTTGTGCGTTTAGGGACCGGCTGTTTAGCAGTGCTATAGCCGCGTTTAGCCAAGCTGATTGCGTGGTTGGAGCGAAGTCGAGCGAGCTTCCCCGTTGTGGGAACGTCGAACTGTAACCACAATCGTCTGGGAAACGCGTCTTCTCCATCTTGTAGGGATTGTTGTGCGACTCTTCGTTCACACAGACGAGCGTGCGCTGTGGGGATGTGGGACGCCGGAGCCGCTCCGCAGAGTAAATGGTTCCTAGAGGAGAGAAAGGGAGTGAGCGTAGGAGAGGATTGGGGAGGGGACGCGCATGCGCTGGGGGGGGGGGGGGACGCGGGGGGCCGCTCCGTAGAGTAGAGGATTCTTAGAGGAGAGAAAGGGGGGGAGCGTAGGAGAGGATAGGGGAGGGGACGCGCATGCGCTATGGTGGTGTGGGACGCCGGAAGGACTAAGCCCCCTCCAAACACATGCACGCAAGATTAAGAAATGGGGTCAACCTGGGCGACAGACACCACCTGCCTAGCCATTGTTAAGCAGCCTCTCTGTGCTCTCGGCCATGACTCTGATGATTGTAGTAGTGGTTGACGGCCTTCATATTACTACAGTGTTCTGGTTCGCACAATGCGTGCTTCCCTACTTCATGAAAGTGGCCGGACGCGGGACGGGGGACGCGGGAGGGACGGACAAAGCCCCGAGCATAAGATGCTTCGCATCTAATATTGTGAATTTGGAACTTACATATCCAAACCCGAGTGAGCCTTTCAAGACAACATGGTGAAAAAACTTCCCCATCTCCCGCTAAAGGGAACCATGCGTGGATGCGAAGCAGCGGGTAGATGGTTAGCTTGAGCGGGAGAAATGTCGCCGCTCCCGTTTCGCGGCAGCGGCCCGAGCGCTCATCACGGCGCTGCACAGGACAGAGAATTAGGCGCGCGCCCTCCGTCATTTACATACCACGGAACTACCGTGGCGCCGCCAGCGGAGTATGCAGCTGTCGCACCACCTGTCGTGCGCGCCGCTCCATAGAGTAGAGGATTCCTAGAGGAGAGAACGGGGGGGGACCGTAGTAGAGGAGAGAGAGTAATCAAGTCGGTGTTGGTTATAGCCCACAGTGATGTCCTGAAGCAATGCGTGCCAAAGAAAATGCAGTGGTGGCGTGGGCGGCATTGTCCATCAATGAAATATCACGATGGAATCACGGCGCCAGCTGCCACCGAACCCATGCTTTCAACATGCCAGTCAAGTATTCTCCCATAGAACCATGCCAGTGCTTCCTACATTCTTTTAAAAAATGCTTACACAAGCGTCATATCAGGAAAACTCCACTTGTGGCTGCGAAAAAAAAAGGCGGAAGTTCAAGTGAAGTTGCAAGCTTAAAGGCCAGAAGAATCCTTGTGCCACGGGGTGTCCGTGGAGAAAAATTACGGACAACCGGTCTTGCCTTGAAGGTTCCATCTGCAGCATTGAGGAAAACAAGACCGCTTGTCGAAGCGTTCACTCATGAGGCGTCCCGTGTTCACGAATTCTGGTTGCAGTGTTGGCTATCCACTTTTATATCAATATAACAGACATTACATATGTACAGCTATGAATCCGCTAGCTATAGTCAAGCGTTGCGCGAATGCGTCCACGACCGCTACATATGATAAGCACATCAAGGCACCATGGCACTCTCTTCGGGAAGATGAAACGCACGTCTTTGCTTTAACGTGAGTCTCGACGGTACGTCGGACAATGTGGTGCTCTTTTAAATGACAGTGTACTCTGCGCGCATGAGAAGCCCACGACATGGGCAGAACTACTCCATTTACGAAAAAACGTCGATCCACCTCGTAAAGATTTGCCCAAAGCAAAGAAAATCTAGCACAGGGCGCTACTCGTTGTTTATTTCACAGGAAATTTCTTCCTACAAGGAGTGGGACCTGCCGGACTTGTACAGCGAAAGCTCTTCTGAGATCATAAAAGGGCCGTTCTTGCACCAAAAAGGACAAACAGCTGAAGATTGCAGGATCCAGGAACAGCAGTTCTTTATCCTTGGAATGTCCGAGGCGTCACCTCAGGACACTCCCCAAAGGCGAGACCGCTTGAGAACAACATTTATTAACAACCCTAAAACAAGCACCAAAACAGACGATTACAGTAGTCAAATACCCAACCCTACAGCTACGGCAAGGTCACTGAGAAAGGCCTAAGCGACATCCTTCGTTCCACAACACTCAGTTCCGAACGGACCGTTGTTCGCGGAGAGAAAGCGAGGACAAGGGGATGATCTCACCACGTCGGTGATGAGGAAGATGCCTTGGAGCAAAGCGCGCAGGTCGATGAGCTTGTCGTTGCCGTCGTCATTGAGCGAGGCTCTGCTGTATCGGCAGCCTTCGTAGGCTCCAGGTTGACACTGGAGCCGAAGCGCCGACTCCGAGGATGTGTTCCTGGCGGACAGCCTCGTCCGAGCTCGGTTCCGAAACTCGACTGCTCAGACCTGTCCACGGGCACGGAAACGTTTGCCGCGCAGCAGCAAACGAGCGACCCACGGCCAGAAGCAGCATGGACCCATGACGTCGCTCAGGGGCGGTATTTTGTAAGCGTTCTATTAACTGTTTCACTGCAATTTTCTTACATTGCCTCCTATCGTCAACAGCAACTACAAGGAAGTCGTCCTGGTCCACTTGGGGAGACGTAGTACCTGCAATAAATGTACGACACAGTGCTGACATTTCAGGAACACGCAAGTTTATATATTGTTTGCGAGTGTCGTGTGCACGCAGTAAATGGGTCAAAAGTTTACTGTCGCTGTTAGTTTCATATTTTGCCTGTAATGGTGAACGACAACTACAAAGAGGGCGTCCTGGTCTAGTTGGGGCGTGGTCCAAAAAGTTTCGAAAACAACGTCAGGGCTGTGAGCGCACTCGTTCATTCACGCAGGTCGAAAACGGTACGGTTGCAATGTGTCACAGGAAACACGTGAGGAAGCCGAACCTCGTCGTCCACAGATGCAGGCACGGGCGAGAGGCCTTACGAATGCTTATCGTGCCCTGCCACGTTCAAGAGAAGTGGGAATTTAGAAATGCGTATGTTGAAACACACTGGCGAACGACCGCATCAGTGCGATGAGGGCGGATAGATTTCCCGGATTTCAGCACTCCTACGCCACACGCTAACTCAATCGGCGAAGAAAATGTTTGTCTGCCATGTGCGAGCTGAAGTTTTCCTGGAAATATCATTTGCAGCTGTATATCCGTACGAACACAGCTCAGAAGCCGTACGTGTGCCACGTGTGTCCTGACACATCCTTGATCATGGGTAGGCCAATAGAGGAGTGCCTGATGCACACTGGTGAGCGACCACATAAATGCGACATATCTGGGAAGAGTTCCGCCACAAGAGCAGGCCTTTGTCAACATAAGGGTACCACACTCATATAACCAAGTTAGTTTCCATGTTCTGCAGCCGCAACTGTATTTGTAAATAAGAACTTAAACAGCACACATGCACTTACACAGGCGAGAAGCCCTATGGGTGCCGCATATGTCCTGTGGCATTCGCCTTCTTCAATTCGCTGCAAAGGTGAAGGTCATTTTTGTGGACATCTATCTGATTCAGATACATATTCCAGACAATAACCAGGGATATGGTTCTACTATTTCGGAACGAATTATTATGTAATGGTGAGCTTACCTGCTGGTAGTCGAGCGGCCGCACGCCAGAGAAATGTAGCGTACCCGTCCGCTGAAGCACACCTCCCCGAAACCTGGAGACACGACCCCCGCGCGTGCTCCTGCGAAGGCACGCACATTGTTTCACGAATTGCACAGTGTACTTGGTATTGGCTGACCGCTGGATTTCGGCTACCACGGCAGCGCCCTGTCGCGCGCGGTGCACATGCTTTCGCTGCCAGTCCTGCCACTGCTCACCAGTCACTGGGGAACAAGTATTTATTGTTCTATTGTTCTTAAAAGAATGAAGGAATATGCACATACGATGCACTGCCGTAGCCGCCAGTAGGCCTGCTTGCCGATGTCAGCAGTGAGACTCTCTGTATTATTAAGGGCAAACTGTTGGTCCCGGAAGCCAGGCTGGCTGTTTTTCTGTGGTTATCCTGAGTACCTGTGTGCGCATGCAATGGTGGCCACCCTGTACGAAGAGAGCGAAAGCCTTCACCCTTCCGTGAGTTCTGGTGGCAAACAAGTTCAACAGAACTGTCGTGTCATCGAAGTGAGTCGGTCAGCAGGAGGTAATCACTAGAGCCCTAATCAAAATTGTCAGGTCCCCCCGCTGTTCAGCGTGTCACTCCAGCTCGCACCACAGCCGACGCCTGTCCGTTGCTGTAACATCTGGGCTTAGCTCGCTGGAGCGTGTGGCTAGGTTGGGACGCTGTTCCGAAAACGTGAACAGCAACTCCCTTTGGTTCTCCGGAAGGCGCTGCCATGTCTTCGGGTGCTGCGACATTTCGGAAACTGTATAACGGTGTAAATCGTCGCGTACTTCGTATGTTACTACAAGTGCACCAATACAATAAGCATTGTTTGAAAATGCTTGGCGGCCAGTGCCACCACTGAACGTTTCGCGAAATCTACGAGACCACCTGGCGCCATATCAAATGGATTGTTAAAGTCATATCACGCTCCTCGACGTTAAGCTCTGTAAAACAATGGCGCTGAATATTGATCTTCGATTACCATAATTTCACTTAGCACGTGTTTCCTTCCTGCACATTTCGCGCCATATAGGTGATACGGTCGCAATTTGCTCGTTCTTACAAGGCTGTAGACTCGCTATGCGGTTTTCGTAGATTTGAGCCTGGTTAAACATGGTGTGTTCGCACGCTGCTATTTCTTTTTGGATGAGTTCGGACGTGTTTGTTTCCTACACATCGACAATGAAGGCGTAACCTAGACCACTTACACAACTAAAGAAAAAAGTCAGTGACCGTTGCTGCATTTTTTGTGGGAAACGGGCCATCAAGGTGAACCTTATTTAGGTGCATAATCAAGTAGCGACTACCCTGCAACTGCCAAGTGTCCCATTCAGTAACAGTGCACCTGAACGGCCTTCAGGCTTGCGTGTCTTTACCGAGAAAAAAAAAACCTGAAGGGCAATAGCTTTGTACTCACTAAACTATTTTGCTAGTTGTCCCAAGGTCAGTTCTTTGTACAAAAGATACAGTAAACGACGAGGACAAGCGCTTGTCCTCGTCGTTTACTGTCTAGTGTTTTTTCTTGCGCTTAAGTGTATCATTATGGAATACCAACTAGCCCGCTCCCATACCTTGCGTGAGTGTAAAGCTGACCGACGGCCGTGCTGCTGTAACCTGGCAATTCGGTGCTCCTACCGGACCTTTCGTCTGCCTTCCTCGTTACTTTTCTCCTGCTTGACTGTCGGCCACGTACCAGTAGTCAACTTTCGATTACCTTACCTACGAACGTTTCAAGGGAGTCTACGCTCTTCTCGTTTCGCTGGTGTGAGCTCGTCGGCAGCGGAGTTCCACTTCTTGGTGCTTGTGTGCTGGAATTGCTTCACTATGTCGCTTTTTTCCACACCT
>JALIZH010013985.1:0-21281 GCA_030522465.1 Rhipicephalus appendiculatus | reverse complement strand
ATGTCGCTTTTTTCCACACCTCAGCTTCAAGATCAACTCAAGTTTAAGAATATTTTGCGCCGAGTTGCAAAAATGTGCATGTATTGTGTAAGTCGCGGACATTCGTACCCGCTGCGTCCCTAGGAACCAAGATCAACAGAAGTTAGCGAGAATTTTTTTTCCGCTATCTTCCATTTCGTGTGCTGAGTAGTCATGAGCGTAAGATACGTGATCTTGCATGGGCCACAGTTGCAAGAATTCTGTCTGAGTGTTCCTTTGAACAATTGCGAATCGCTTCCTGAAAGCGAATATATCAGGGGACCTTTCTTTCCTTGTAACAGATGTCACAATAAAAACCACACCTTCGCACAATGCGCACGAAACCTGGCCCATGATGGTCTCTAGGCCCGTACATAGTTGGTAAAGCATTATGAGTGCACTTTCTCGGAATTCCGGTCTAGGGTTTCCGAGCTCCTGTAGCCACCCCATGGCGCGTGTTGCCTTAGAACTGACTTTTCGATATGACATCTCTAATTTAATGCTTCGATATATTTGATGCCGAAGTATTTAATGATATCTGCCTAGGCAATGATACAGACGACACAATCAGTGAGATATTTAGACGCCCTTATAGGCGATGCGCAAAGCGCCGACGACGCCATCTGCCGCCACGGCTAGGAAGCGCTCGCGGGTCCGGGCGAGCAGTCTTCCCGCGAGTGTGTACGCGAGTGCACGGATGGATGTGTTTTTATCGTGATTTGTACGCGAGTGCACGGATGGATGTGTTTTTATCGTGATTTAACGACTCTGTCGGGCTTCAGCGATGCCGATAAATAACTGCTGCGTTGTCGGCTGCTCAAACGCATACAAAAAATCGCCAGGAACGCACTTCTACAGGTTTCCGGTGCTATTTCATGAGCGATAGCGACGGCTGTGGTTGACTGCGGCTGTCCGAAAAAGGTACGCAATCGCGCTTTGTTTACGGCAGTGTTAGAACGGTTACCGTGTTTTTATTTCTCCATTTATGTCGCTACGTCTTCAGCGAACGCTGCTACGTTTACACTTGGTCGCCTCGCCTGCATTGTAGACGCTACAATACACATGAGGTTGTTATTACTGATAAGACGCGATGCCTAGGCTCTCTTTAAAAACGAATGGCGCGAAGCGCAATGCCAGAGAATGTGGGGCAGGTGACGGCTCCTTTACAAAAGCGCCCTGAAATCACACGTATGCTGCCCGAAATCGGCTGCATTCTACGCACTGGAATGTGATCACCAGTGCAGAATGTTCGCTGTGCGCTCACCTCAACTATATGCATATTGGCTGTAAAACATGACACCTGTGCACATTGAAGGCTTTTGACAGGACATTCAACCGATTCAACCTCCTTTTGAATGCCTCGTAACATGACTTCATGCTAATAGGAAACCCTTGATGTACCCCACTAATGCTCATTCGCTTTACAGAAGCTGTGTTATGAGTGGGGCCATAGGCGTGCGCACGGGAAGGGGGGGGGGGCTTTCCTATTCGCCTAAGAGGGGGGGGGCGCGAAATCTGCCCCATGCATTGACTTGGTGGGGCCTGGGGCGCTGCGATGATCCTTTGCCCCCCCCCCCCCCTCCTTGATGGGGAACCCTGCGCACGCCTGAGTGGAGCCGATTTTGAAACTGACGAGTTTTCTTTTCTTTATTCTTGCTGGTGGTGCTAGCTACTGGTTGCTATGTTTTCTTTAGCATGTAATTGGTGAGTATATGTTGGTTCGTAACTAATCACGTGAAAGTCACGTAACTAATCACGTGAAACGTTCTCGCAAGAATCACGTAATTAGCGTATCTACTCACGTGCCATGTTCCCGCCAAAACCACGTATTATCACGTAGAAACTAACGCCATTTTTTCAACACTTGGTAATAGCTTGCAAAAAACCTAGCAAATACGTTACCAAGCTGGTATAACAAGCTAGGTGACCACCAGCTCCGCAGTGACTCAGTCTCGCGTCACTAGCGCAAGCTGCCGAGATATTTTTTCACAAGTTTATTGTGCTGGTTTCAAAGTTTTACCAACGCTGACCCTTCGCGTGGCCGCACCCGTGAAATCCATGCGCCGGTGCGACAGCGCTCCCTCAAAATCTACTATATAAACACATGACACGTAAACGAAGCTACTGTGTCGAGAAAAAAACGTTGGTTCACGCGTTGGTTCACTATTATAAACTGCGGCTCCTTTGCGCACACTATCACCGCAAAAGTAGTCGTTTGGGACGCGCACAAGTGGCAAATCGCACGCGCGCACTTCCGTCATGCTTGCATTGAAAGGAGGCGTCTGCTACGCGACCCGCGCGCGTTTCCGACGGCCGCCGCTACGCGGCTTTCAGTGGCGCCCCTATAACCGCTGCGCATCGCGTATAGAGAAAGCGGGAGGCGCGCTTTTGTTTACGTTCAAACTCCTGAATATTTCCTTCTAGCGTGATTTTTTATATAGTTCTCTGATATCTGATGGATTGCAGATCGTTCTGTATTGCAAAGTCAGCAATATCATATGCATGTACATATAGTTGAACATCCTCATCTTAATTAAACAATGAAGCTTGGGAATATTTCAAACGAAGCGTGTGGACTCCGTGGTTCCGTGCCTGAGTGTAAGCTTAACCTCGATCGCCACGGCAACCGGGGCGTGTGCCACCGAGTGAGGTGGAACACGTCCCTGTTTTTCCGCTGGTGTTCGGGCCCGGCCGCCACATCCATTTGCTTTTCTTACTCTACATGGCTATGAAGTGCGTTATTTCTGTTTATTGCTCTACCTTTCTTTCTGTCTATCTACTTTTTCTATCCTTTTTCCGGTTCCTTCGCCCGTAGCAACGCCATCATAAACCGATGTTACTTTGCTACAATAGCGAGTTTTGTTGCGGCGCATGTGTGATCGGCATTTCTTTGTTGAAATGTAAACTTCCCAAGCTATTGTGAGAATCAGTCAGAATAGCTGGGAAAGTTAAAAGAAAAAAAAAGCAAAATGACACATTGTCACGAAGCTAAAGGCGCTTCGCTTTAGTTCAGGAAAAGCGATGACGTGGCAGTCATCGAAAAGAAACGAGGCCGTTCGTTCACATAAAAGACGAACACACTATATTTGCAGAGTACAAGGACAGATAGCGGACAAGAATAAAGAATAGGGCATACAAAAGAAAACATGCATCACACAAGGCAATTAACAAAAGAGTTCACCGTTGGGTGTAAAAAGTCAGACGCCGTAGGGGACGGGCTCACAAGTCCTGGTAGTGATGGCTTGCGACGAGCGGGCACTGCAGAGGCAAGAGACGACCCCAGACGCGGCGGTAGACGCCGGACCCGGTGGAGGCCATTGGCCAGACGCCCTTTCGGCGTTCGCCAGCCAATGGTCGGTAGTCGTCGCGGAGACGCCGGCACAGGGTAGAAGCTCGACGTGGTGCCAGGTGGGAGCCTGCAGCGAGCCACAGCCAGGTACACGGCTGGCCGCTACTCCCGCGCCCTGGACACCGTCTTCTCCCGATCACGTCTCACCTGCAACTCCGTTCTTCGCTAGAGTCTCTCATCCCGAGCCAGCGTGGATGGTGCTCATTGGTCGAGCCATTCTCGCGCCACGTGCATCAGGTGCAGAGTGTCATCTTTGTCGTCATCTTCTTCTAAATACAGTCACACTCCACTCGCGGACATCATCACACAGGCCCCCGTTTAAGAGTAGTTTAGGAAAAAAAAACTGCGGCTATGTGCGCGACAGTCATTCATTCAAAAGTCACATGAAAAAGTTAATACACAGTCAACAAGTACAATAGCATTCACTTGAGGTCAATGCACCGAGAAAAGCTACCGGTTGATTTAAATAGATCTCATGTGATCGCATCCCGAACAAGCCTGACATCTGAGCACTCATGTAAGTGACGAAACAGTTCCGGTTGTAGGGCTGCACAAAGAAAAAAACAACGTACCAATGGTATCTCCAAAGAGATTCTCTATCATCATGCGAGACAGGCGGTAGCCAACTGAAACGCCTTGTGCCTCAGGAGTGCATCTTGCATGGTCATGGGAGGGCTCTAAATCATAAATTCTTTCGGAATTTTTCTGGTTGAATAGGCAGCAGTTATATGCCCAGTCACTACTATTCGTTCCGGTTCGTGAGAGAGCTTCATTCTTTTTGTCAAAGCTAGTTACCTTTACACCCATGGGCTTGTCTGTTTCGGAGTCGCAAGACACATGACATGTTACTTCGAAAAGAGCGTTACCGCGTTGGCGCTGGACACCACCGGATTTTAACTGTAGATAAGCGGTGCCGTTGGACTGAATGCCTGACTCTTCTGTTGTCATTAACATGTTATCGTCATCGTTCCTATCCTGATAGCTGCATGTGACTGGTACATCTGGAAGGAGAATTTCTCTTTTCGGTCGAATTATGGCGTTTTCGGATGTTTTCAAGGGTGCGCGAACATCCTGACTTGGTCTGCACTCTTTCTTTGAAGACTCCGAAAGCTCGTTCGCCACCGAAAAGCTCTTGTCACCTTTTAATTCATTAGTTTGCTCAACGACAGTTTCTGTATTGAACTCGCTTAAGAGATGCCAATTCTGGTGATCAAAAACATGGACTGTTGTTTGAGAAAGCGAAGAACACTTGAGCGTCTTACGTCCTTCTCCAGGCACTGTACATCTAGTTACAAGGGGTGAAAAATAGGCAGTGACGTCATCCTGCAGTGCAACATTCGCATCTCTTAAGCGAGTTCAATACAGTCGGCACGGCCATGAGCGAGCAATTACGCATTGAGCAAGCTCATCACCAAGAACATATGGATGTTCTCGAACAGGATATCGCGAATCTTAATGCGCAAACTAGCGCGATGACTTCTAGCAGTTTGATGCCTGCCCTTGATCATATGGTTTTAAGTGGCTGGCGCAAGTCCCAGGTGAATCCAACGCTGCACCGGGTACTGTTGTTCCACGGTGTACCAACGGTTCCTGGTCGTGACCCGCCGCCTCCCCAACGGAGTCTCACTCAACGGCCGAGCACAGCGTCAAACAACTCGTAGCATCGCTTCAAGGACGCTCCTGAGTTGTGCAACCGGTGCTAACGGTGATGTGTGGTCCCTGACTTTTTACCCCTCTTATATATAAACTGAGGACTGCCTGACTAATATTTTAGTTTTTGTTTTGTGTATAACGCGAGTTCTTTGAGAATTTGTAAATGTGCGTATATGTGTGTGCTACAGAGAACGCTTGCTTCGTCCTCCTTATTACATAAGTAGAATCTGCTACGGTGACTGCGGTACACCGTGACACACATCTATAGCTCATTGTTTGGCAATGTTGCTAAATAATTTGTGAATCTGTGATGACAGCCACATCACGGTGTCCTTACTTCACATCTCAACAAAAGCCTAATGTGATATGTTCTTGCACCTCACTTTGAAATAACTCATCAGGTACCTTCGGAGCATCACTTTTAAAATGACAATCTGCACTTCCTGTTGCCTTCCGGTGTGCATATGGTATCACATTTTCTACCATTCTTTAAAGACAATGGTTAGGCGTCCTTTAGAACATGCATGGAGATAATAATGATGTTTTGTATAAGGGCAAAATAAATGTTTACCAAATACACAGGCCTTTTTTGCATTTTTGCTGGTAGTTGTTTACCCCGTAAAACAGGCTTAAAATTTTTAGGAAATTCAGGAAAGTTTTGAAGAAGCCAGTTATTAAATTCGTGACAAGAAGCAAGTACTTATTACCACACAATCATAAAACAAATTGGTGTCATGAATGTACCGTACACGCACCAAACTATACTGCACTTACAAGAAGAGCAAGAAAACTTTGCAGGGAAAGCTTTAACAAAATGAATGAAGCTTACCTTGACAGGCGACAGCAGGCATTAAGGCAAGGGCGCTTCATGAAGGTATTTTGAAAATCCAAAGATAACATTGTTCTTTGTGTACATGAACAGTGGCCTAGGATAAATAAGGGTTCAAGCCGAATTACTGATATTTGTGGTGTCTTCAAAATAACAGACGCTTTTGCTTCTGAATATTTCACATGAACTAGCATGTGTACAGTGAGAAGTATCTTCTCTAACCACTGTACAATGGTGCCGACTTCGCCAAACATTTGCTCACAATTTTGATTTGAGATATGGGCATAGGATACAGAAAGTGGACTTAGACCAATTGGTTGGAGTGTTGAACTACCCACTGTTACGCAATTCGAATTGTGTGACGCCTGGTTGCTACTTTGCTGCTCTAAAACACTTTATTACACATGTTAGCGCGATTCCTTACCCGACATCAAGCCTACATAGGGTGAGTTTTCAACTTAGTTGCAAGCACCGGCGTAGCTCAGTGCTAGAGTACTGGGCTGTCACGCAGAGACCCGGGTTCGATTCCCATTTGGTCCTAGGTATTATTTATTTTCTTTTATGTATTATTTTGCGCGATAGTGGTTACGGACACCGGCGGCGGCGGCGGACAACTACGGCGTAAAAACGGCCCTTGTTGTGATCTCATAACAGCTTTCGCTGTAAAACATGACTGCGCCACGTTCAGCTGCAGACCTACTTCACATATACCGAAAAATCAAGTTTGAATAATCCTAATATATTACGTTAAAGACTGTCTAATAGCAAGTGGAGTATGAGAACGCCTTTGCCGCACGGAAAGGTGGGGTTGAGGGGGTGTATATCGACGACACGGCTTTGTACGCGGCCAACGCCTCCTAAAAATGGTTTTGAACCTGTGGTGGTGACGGCACCCACCGCCCCCCCTCCAGTTCCGGAGCCCCTGCCTCTTTAAGTATCCAAGCCCCGATGCCACGGCTGGTCATTGAGTGGCTTCACCAGAACTCGTGGTGCAAAAGTATACGCTAAGAAACGACAGGCTACGCCACATATAAAAGCATACCAATCTGCACTGACACGTTGGGCGTACCTCTTTCGGCGTCAGAGCGATCAGCAACAGGGTCGACGCCGGGTAGATGACACCGTCTCCCGTCGGGGCATTACTGGACTTCTGCAGTAGGCGCGCTAGCCTTAGGCTGATAAGTCGGGGTGCAACAATGTAGTGTCGAGGTGGTACAGGTACCACTGGTTGGATATTCCTATATATGAACCTTAAGTTTTCAATGCGTATACAGCTTCTACTCTGCATCACCTTGCACGCGCACGCGTAATGGACGTGGGCCGTGCTCAGCCCCGGTAACCTGTCTTCGAGACCGCAAACAAACTCCTCCGCCATGGGGTACTTGTGTGACACCATGGTAAGCACACAGAAGTGGCGAAGCCATTGTATTTGAGGCAGGGCCGCGGCGAAGCAGGATTAGAGTGTCACCTTGCGGGCCGGGAGCGTCAGGGGAGACAACCGAGGGATGGCCGCGAGGAGCCGGCAAAGTTCCGTTGGGCACTCAGCGAGCGCCTCATGGCACAAGTCAAGGCGAAGTTCCTCAACTCTGCATCCAAGGAGGAACTCCATGTTCAGGATTTTGGCCGTTTCGTCGATGCTCAGTCGACGCAGCCTGGTCTTCTGGTGGAGTAACTCGATGTTGCGCTTGGTGATGTCAAAAAGAAGCTTGCACTCATCGCACGACGAAGCGGTTGTCTTGTGGTTGCTGGACCTGACATCCAGGTGTTCCAGCAAGGCGCAGCCGCCCGCCAGGCACTCCAGGGAGTCCGCGTGGCTGGCTGCGCTACGTGGAATTGCCAGCGCGCGCAGGTTCGGCAACGCGGACGCCACGACGTCGCAGCCGTTGCATCCCCTCGCGAAATGAAACGCGCTCAGGTTTAGTTCAGTGATTCGGAAGACGCACGTCTGGAAGAAACGCCGCATTGGTTTGTCATAGCCGCGGTGCGCGGTTGCAGAAGTTGGGAACTCCGTCGGGTGCGTCAGCGCTAACGTTAGACGCGTGGTGTCACTCCACCACGCGTCTAACCCGCGGCTTACCCGCGGCTTCCGCAAACAAGGAGGCCGGTTGGGAGTCGGCATCCAAGTACACGGTGACTTGCTGGAAACCCTTCAGGGCTTTCCCTTCCTTCACCACCTCGGCCAGCCTGCGTACGTTGAACACGGCCGGAGGTTTGGACAATAAGTCCACGTTGAAATGGATTTTGCTTTGGGGGCTGAAGGTACCGTGCAACAAGTGCCGTTGATGAATCCGGGACTTCGGTTTTAAGGCGAAAGCCTTTAATGTCTCATGCTCACGTCCGTCCGGCGTCCGTCTGTCCGGATGTCCGTCCGTCTGTCTATGTCCGTCTGTCCGTCCGTCTGTCTGTCCGTCCGGATGTCCGTCTGTCCGACCGTCCATCCGGATGTCCGTCCGTCCGGATGTCCGTCCGTCCGTCTGTCTGTCCGTCCGGATGTCCGTCTGTCTGTCCGTCCATCCGGATGTCCGTCCGTCCGTCAGTGGAACGGCCACCCGCTTTCGCCGAACACACTTTGGAATGCACAAAGTGTCCTTCAATTTTTTATAGACAGGTCCTGTTCGCAGCTGGACCTAATGGTTGCCGTGTCAGGCGTGCCACGTGTGGACTGAAGCATCGAAAGTGCGCTCGAAACGAATGGCACGTTGCCATGCTCGACGCACGCGGGTGCCCTTTCACAATGGCGTGAGGATGCAGGCGGCGCAACTTGCCGCAGCGGGGCAAGAACTCGTCCAAGAGGAGCTTGGTCTTCTCCGTTAGCGATACCTCGACGTACATGGTGATTCCTTGTGACCCTCCGTCTTGGAAAATGTGCCGATTAAAGCAACGCCCTCGGTGTCCAGCCTGGACTCGTAGTGCTTCTCGTCGTGCAGCGACCATTCGAGCTTAGTGACGAGTGTCAGTTTCGTGGACAGGAGCGCGAAGAGTTCGGCTGGTTCCACGACGCAGTTTACGGCAGTTTACGCAGTAGAGCTGTCTTAGGTTGGCACAGTGTTGGATGCAGTCGAAGATTACCCCTGAGGAAGGGACGAGACAGTGTGCGAGGCGCAGCTCTTCAACGTATGCAGCATACGGAACGTCCTTGACCTGGTTCTGGACGTCGAGCTGTTCGCGTTTTGCTCGCAGAAACATTCCGACCACTCGCTCGTCCGCGTCCGGGTCGAAGGTGACGCTTCGCAGAATCGAATTTACGAGGGTGTCGATGTCGAAGTGGAGAAATACCTCTGTCCACACTTCGGGCGGCGAGGGCGCGAGAAAGTCCGTATGCGCCTGCATAGTGGGCTGGGACGCTGCTGCTGATGGCGACATCGCCTACCCGGTCGTGCTCTTCGTATCCTAAAACAGTGAACACTAAAGTCCTCGCTAGCGAGAGATCCGTATACACCACGGCTACGGCTGACGATGCGTTCTCGAAGAATAGAAGGGTAGCCTTGTGCTCTCGGAACGGATGAAGACTTCACGGGGAGGTAGCAGCATGGAGACGATGTGACTGCTTGGCGCGTAGACACCATCGCAAAATATGGCGGAACTCTCGCTTCAATGGACTCGCCCGGCTAGTCCACTTTAAAAAGTCATACTATAGAATAAAATAGTGTGTAGTCAGCGGTGACGAAGATCAAAACGCTAAAAAAACCTGGCCGATAAACTTATAGTTGGCGATGGAAAGGGAAGGGTTGGGGGGTGCTGCCGGTTCTGATAACTGCCACCTTGAACGGGCGCTCGGTGTTGTGAGTCACATCTCCAGAAGGCGGCCTCTTTTTCCTTCTTTTTTCACTCCCCTCCCTTGTCCCTTGAACGATGCTTTTCAAGGGACAAGGGAGGGGAGTGGAAATGTCAGCATGAGTTGATGATGAACTCGCCACCAGCCGATGCTTGGAAGCCGCTGTTTTCAAGAGCTGCAATGCGCACTACCGTTTGCACTCTGTTTAAAATCTACTGGCCTGATTGCATCATTTGGTGGTGTCAAGTGTCATCTACAGGCTATGCCCTCTTCGTTTGGACAAACCAAGACCTGCTAGAGTACTGTTCTGTCTTCTACTTTAATGCATGTCTTACCACCAAACAGCCCCAGGGCATAAAGATCGCAGAACGTAAAGAATTTAAAATGACATCAAAGGATCTACAAACCAGGACCATCCCTTCGCCCTGTTCGAGACTGCGAGCGCACTGGGCTGATATAGTTGACAGGGTGTCCACCCGTCGTGGTCAGTCTGCGAGGTGGCCGCACAGGGCGCTGCAACACTGAAAATATTGTCGCGTGGTCGTGACGTTGACGAAGGCAATAGCCGACGTGTCGAAGATTAAACTCTTTATTTGGCTGAACTTGTGGCCGGGAAACTGACACTCAAATTACAGCAAGCAATGCACGCTTTACACTGATATCGGCGAACAGATCGTCGGCCGTCGAAAAACTGATCATCGTTGGAACGCGCCGTCTTCTATTCATCACGCGTCGGTCGCAGGGGCGGGTTGCAGACGAGAAAATACGGTATTGATGTAAATATTGACTTAACATTTTCGCACTCAGCTGTATGCTCACGTCGGTCGCCGGGGCGCCAATATCATACTCAGCGTGCTTCTAGGGATGCTGTACGGCGCGGCAACGTAAGACTCCTTCTCTCGTCATGAAACCGTGCTGATTATTGCCATCTTCGCTCAAAACAGGCAGGTTGTTCCATGGAATCACGGAAAAAAAGCGCGCGATGACAACCGCTGGTTTCTACTCTCTCTGTGTGGTGCCCTCTTAATCACACCGCTCACCCTACCAAGTGCATGCGGAAAGGTCCCCTCCGTGAGGAATAGCCAACTTCTCGGGGTGTTTCGTAGTTCCCGATGTTCGATATATTAAGTGTTCCCTCTATTTTTCTTCCTTGTAGCCGTAAATTTCCCCATGCATTGACGTTGAAAGCATCGTCTTGTTCGAAAATACTTCGCCATAAAGGGTAACTCAATTTAACAGAGTTCGATATGATCATGTTCGACTATACATACGCTTGTTACAATATTCGCGAAAGTTTTGTGTAAGTCATACTCACATTTTAGGGCTGTTTTCCAAGGCCGTGTATGATACACGGCCCTGAAATCCACTGCAAATGTTTGTCCGCTTTAGATGGTTTACAGACTTACAATTTGCCTTTTTTCATTGCCGAGTGAATGAGCGGCAAGATTGATGATAATTTTGGTTTCAGAAAGTTTGCGATTTTCAACCGATTTTTACTCAATAAAATCAACGGTTTAAATGAAACTCGAACACGTGCAGTCGCTAGAACTGAAAGGTAACAGACATTCGTCAAATACAGCGCAGTCGAGATCTGGCCTGGAAAGCTATTTACTCTTTTTCATGTTAGCGCTAATCTTCCTCTTTGTGCCCGCAACTCGTGGCCCGCAACTGAATAGTTATGAAAAGCGTCACTATGCACTTTGCGATATGTTTCGAGCGTTTAAATGAGAATGATACCGAATAGCGCTGCTACATTATACCTTTACTGCGGGTAACTGCCGCCCAACGATATCATCGACATTGGCTGGGATGGCGTTACGGCGTTTTTCCATTGCCTTCTCCGATCCTGATAAAATCAAAAACATTTTCATCAAAGCGACGGAAACAATAATTGATAGCACACCACAATGTGGTTTAAAAGAGAAAGAACAGGTGAAGCAGCTTGCGGCACTCGCCGATTGCGATAATGAACGCACCGTCAGGTTCGGCGTCCGGCGCTGTCTGGATTTTTGTACGTCCTTCCCGCCATACAGTCAATAAAAGCGGCACATTCAATCAGGCGACGACCGGCCTAGGCGTCGACAAGGTTTCGTAGCGGCTAGACGTCCCACGCGTCTACGGTTACCCACTTAACAAGAATGTGGCTCATGTACTGCACAATCGGGAACCTATGATGCAGCTCGCTACAGCTTTATAAGACGGCAACGAAATTGCGTGCAGGGACCACGCAATCCCACCAAAAAAGAAGCTACGTACTACGTGAGCAAGTAGCATGAGCGAGGTTTCGAATATAGTGTTTCGTTGCCCGTGGTTCGTTTCGAAAAAAAGTCACTCAATTCGTACGTCTTGAAATATATGAAAAAAAACATTTTATCTTGCAAACTAATCAATGGTAATAATTTTTGTTCATTTATATGTTCACGATTGTCGCGGGATAAAGGCGAGAAGCGAGACAGAAACCGGTGCGGTTCTTGTGGTGAGCCCCAATACACTGTAGCTGCAGTTACAGTTGGTTGTACCCTAGTCACGTAATTGCCCCAGCGCTGAACAGTACGGCGCTTGTGTGTCTTATTATCACAAGAATATCGAAAGTGGAGGTGGGAGGCGACAGATCAAAACACAAAGTGCACATTGAATGAATAGGAAAGGTGGCCTCTGACAGGCTGGCCTACATTTCGGTAAGTGGACCTTTCTTTGTCAAAATGCACCTTGTCATCCTTGGCTGCTTATTTTTATGTGGGTGAGCTGTTTACGTCATGTCCCGTGTTGCCACTATCGGTATTCGTTATGTGGAAAGGAGTAAGTGGAGAGGAGACGGGCATGACTCTTCCTGCTCCTTGTCGGGGAGGGAGGAAAAATTTGTGTGTGCTCATGCAGACTATTGTCCATACATACACCCGCATTCATATGTCACATTTAATTAGAAGAAGCTCTGTCGTTTCCTTAGCCTCTGCAGCATGTACATTTTACAGTGAAAGCTGTTATGAGATCAGAACAACCGCTTTTGGTTGCGTAGTTTCTGCAGCCGCCGCTCGTGTCCGCAACCGCTGTCGCGCACAGTGAGAAAATAATAGCCAGGATCGAGCGTGATTTGAACCCAGGCCTTCTACGCGGCAGGTCGAGCATTCTACGGCAGAGCCACGGTGGTTCTTTAAAGTCCGTCGCAAAAAGACCTTATACGGGCGTCATGTCGGGCAAGGAATCGCGTTAACAGATACGTAGTAGAATCGGTAGCGTAGTCACTTTTTTCGTGGAAGAGGGGGGGGGGGGGGGAGGGTGTTCAACCATACTTTATGGGTGTGCGTGCGTCCGTTTGTATGTGCGCGTGTATGCATACACATGCAAACTTGAAAAGAAAGTTCTACCACTGCATGGGTCTTAAGAGTAAACTAACACCAGACGTCACACAATGCGAATTGCGCAACAAGGAGACCCATTACAAAGGGCTCAGCCAAAATTCGTCGTCATCAGCCACAGAATGCCACACAGTGCACATAATGCATTAGAGACGGGTAACGGTGTATCTCGGTTCTCTCCAGAATAATGCCCCCCTTGCCTGTATCTGGTCACTGTCTATCCGCTGGAAGTTAGCAGAATAGACGGAAGGTGTGGCGAACGTCAGATCGAGCCAACTGGACGAATAAGGCGTCTCAAAGGTGGGCAAGGAGTGGTAGTTATTTAAGGCACTGAACTGGACAACAGTGCGCACTGCGCAAGCATGAGACCGCGCTCGTCGCTTTTTCCATGGGGCCCCAAAGACGGTGCTCGGCCTTGAAGTCACCCGCGACAATAACATGATGGGACCGCGCGGGACGCAAGAACCGCGCCAATTCGCCCAAAATTATCTCTACAGGATAGTGAGGCGGTGCATAGACCGATACGAACAAAATTGTTGCGTATTCATTCCAAAACAAACAAGGCGTGTAAACACGGACACAAGAAAGTAACGACAACACAAACGACCTGAGTAATCGTGGTGTCCTGATATGATATATGATATAGAGTCCTGATATGAATGATACGTGCCACATCTGCGCAGTGCCACGTATCATTTGAGTACATCGCTGTACGTGCGCTCTTCTTTCGATCTGATATGCAGATGGGCATCGCAACAACACAGGTATTTCGTAATACACGAGCGATTCAAATATGAATAGGCAGAGAAAAAAATTTCTGTGCTTTTTACTGACCGCCATAAAGCGAGACCTGTTTGAAATTCGCGCTGTATGTGGGCATGATGTCGCTGCGGCGACAGACTGGAGGTGAACTGTCTCAGTAAGCCGCGTTAAACACTCAACAAAAATAATACGTTTCGCACAAAGCCGCATTATTTAAATACTATACTGTGCTTTAAAGAACTGCAAAGAAACGTTGAAAGAACTTTCAACACGTGCTATAATCTAAGTAGCCACAGCCAAACCTGGCCACTGCGTAGAAGCCAGTACATGCTCGAAAACGCCTTAGTCGGGCCGCTCTGCGCTCGTACGGTGCGCTCATTGCTTTGTAGTGAGGCATTCGTAACACCCATGGCAAGTGCAACAATGACGTCAGGGCAAGTGCTTGATTCAGTCATTGAACACATCACATGCCACGTCACCAAAGACGACGCTGGCACCTTACGCGATGGTTTCAGAATACGGGCCCTGTATGGCTTTCGAAGCTGTGTGGAGAGGAGGATCTTTGGGAGGCTGTTAGTGATCGCTCTTTGGGGTGAGTGGGGTTGATTTGCGTCTGCGTAATGTCACATTGCTTGGCACCGCGTGTTCGGCGTGACCGCCACTTACTGCTTGCTGTTCATGCAGTTCAGACGAGAAAAGGGCGCTTGCGATAAATTCGTTGCGACTGAATGTCGTAAGATCGCCACCTGCTTGTCTGCTGCTCGCTTTCCGCAGCCTTCAGACGCGGTAAGTGCGTTTGCGATGGACTTACCGGCGGTTGAACGCGTTGTCGTCGCGAGTTGCTGCTCCTCTTGGCACAGACCAGAAGCTAGGCGCCTTTTCCAATATATTAGCCGGTAGTTGAACCTGGAGTGTTCGCCATTTGATGCTCCCTGGCACTGAAGAAGCGCTAAGTACGTTTGCGTTTAGTTTACCGGCGAGTGATCCGGGGGTGGTGGCCACTTTGTGCTGTGTTTTCGTACCGCTGAGACGCGTTCAGTGCGTATCCGATGCACGGTACAAACTAAAGTGTTCGCGACTAGCTCGCTCTTCGCACAGTTCCGCCACGCTAAGCGCGTTTCCCACAGCAAAGCAAGTTTCCCACAAACAAAGCAAGTTGGAAAAAGAGCGCTCGCTGAAAGAGAAGGAATTGGAGCTAGAAGCTCAAGAAATCAAAGCACGAGAGCAGCAGAATGAATTGCTCAGCAACAACCTAAAGACCTTAGTGCAAATTCTTGATGCAGTGGTAAACAAGTTCGCTAAATAATAAACAAAGTAAAATGTGTACAGTGTTGGCTCAGTGTTAAAGAAAAACGCGCTGCACGCACTCGCATGCCCTGTCAGAGTGTTCCACATTACGCATTTACGCATGTGTTTGCTTCCTGACTACTGCATAGTTGCTTGAGGTAATCCGTAAGACAAGGTGGTTCCAGGTCAAAGTATGAAGAGACCTGGTTGCCGTACAAATACGCGTGGCAGTTGGTAAGTATGACGGCCACTCTGTACACTTAGGTACAGCCTGAAGTAGCAGCTTCTGGTTTTTTCTTGAAATCTAAGAAAGCATATTCAGACATTATTTTGCGAAAACCCCATTCTACTGACCGCCTGACAGCACTCATGGCAGCATTGAAAGTCTCCTGCTGTTGTTGAAAAACAGGTCACTGACCAATGTCATAACAAAACATGACATTTCGGGATCCGTACGTATCCCTTGTTCAGAATGGAATGACGGCTGAGCATCAGCTTCTTATGTAGCGTTGAGCGCACGACGCAAAGTCCAGGAGTGCACATGGTTTAGTGTACCAGATGATCTATTGATTGTGTTACTTGTTGTCTGAATGATTAGTGATTCGAGGCTGAGTCTCGTTGTCCAAATCTTCTCCGTGGCCATGATGCGCGCGTTGTCCCAGCTTATCTCGTGGCCCGTCTTCTCGGCATGCTCTGCGAGTGCATTTGTCACTGTGTGGCCTTTGGCGACGTCATTCTTGTGCTGCTTGAGATGTCTGCAGTAATTTCCACTCTCGCCAATATACACCGATTCGTATATCACACCAGGAGAGCGTTGCCGAGGAAGAGGATCCTTCACATTTAGCAAGTCAGCCTTAAGCTTGCTTGCTGGCACATGCGCGATCTGCATACCACGTTTTCTAAACACGCGGGCTTGGGCTTTCGCTTACATCTCGAATGTATGGAATCGATGCGCGCTTGTGTGTCGACGCTGTGTTATGCACGGCTTGGCTGTTTGGCTGCTGTTTATGCATGACGGATTTAGTTCTTTTCCTAATGAAATTCTTCGGATATCCATTCCTGATTACGTCATTTTCAATTTTCTGGAGCTCCTCCTGCAAGCTTCTTTCATCGAACAGGTGCCATTGCCTACAAGTCTTTAATTCGTCCAAAACTTGAATTCGCATCTGCAATCTGGAACCCTCATCAAAGTTACCTCACAGACGCACTAGAGATGGTGCAGAACCGCGCCATCAGGTTCATTCACTCATCATATTCATACAACGTAAGTGTATCCTCATTAAAGGCGGAAACTGGTCTGCCCACCCTTTCCCGTCGCCGTCGCATTGCCAGCCTATCTCTACTACACAAAATGTACCATAATTCACTCAATCAGACACCATACTTCTCACCGCCAGCTCGTAATCTCTTCGTACAAGCCATTTCTTAAGTGTTGCTCGCCCCCCAAACCCGCACTCTCACCTTCTCGTATTCTTTTTTCCCACGCACCATTGTAGACTGGAACGGCCTTCCCTACGTCATCGTTGCCATCAACAACCCTGAAGCTTTCATTGAAGCTATAAGAGCTCATTTCTCATCCTGAATGGTCAAGTGTCATGTATCTTCATTGTACACCCACCCCTTATGTAATGCCCCCACTCGGGGCCTTTAAGGAAATAAAGTGAAAGTGAAAGTGAATG
This sequence comes from Rhipicephalus appendiculatus, assembly GCA_030522465.1. Classification (NCBI taxonomy): domain Eukaryota; kingdom Metazoa; phylum Arthropoda; class Arachnida; order Ixodida; family Ixodidae; genus Rhipicephalus; species Rhipicephalus appendiculatus. The sequence continues at coordinate 4,573 of JALIZH010013985.1, read as the reverse complement.
GCTCGTTGAACTAAAGACTGAATCACTGAGCGTTTGTGGGCGAATGGACGGACTGACTCATAGTCGAGGTATCTACCGGATTGCGTTGGTTTTCGGTACACACGAAGGCGAGGCCTGTGGGAGCACATTTACCAATTGTGTTCAAGAAAGGGAGACAACCGTCTTTATCTTCTTCCACAGTAAACTTGATGGAAGGCTCGATGCCATTGAGGCAGTCAAGGAAAGGTTGGATGTCTTTCTTCGTTATCACGCAGAAGCAGTCGTCGACTTATCTCAGAAAGACCTTGGGTCTCGGCTGAAATGCTCCCAATGCCTTGTGTTCAATTGCTTCCATTGTCATATATCGTGAGTGAGATCGATGCTCCCATTGCGGTACCAAAAACGTGCCTGTAGAATTCACCCTTGTAAAAGAAGTATTCGACAAGCAAAAGCGTGACAAGGTGCAGAGGTCACTGACGTCGAACGGTGTGCGATCCGCCAATGCCGTGTCCTTGTCAAGCAACTGTCTGGAAGTGTCTACAGCAAGGTCAACGGGAACACTTGTGAAGAGGGAACAGACGTCAAAAGAAACCAGTACTTCGTCGACGTCCACAGTGATGCACTTCATTTTGCTTATGAAGTCATTGGTGTTCCGGAGGTTAGTCTCAGTCTTGCCTGCCAAGGGAGCCAGGATGCCATGAAGATACTTTGAGAGGCTGTACAGGGTTGACCTAGTGATCCGTGCGCGCTGTGCATTCTGCGGTCAACCATCACGCGTTAAAGGCTTGCGACGAGAAGGCGTTCTTCCTAGTTAGGCTCCAGCAGTCGGAATGACGTTTCGGCAAGAGGAGACTTACAACCATGTCCTACGGTAGACGAGTTGTGGAACGCGCCGCAAACGGACAGGTTAATCACTAAGTGACGGCGCGAGTGATTATCTCACTTTAATTGAAAGGGAGAGGGGATAGAAAGAGGTAAAGAGACGTCTCATCTGCTGTCCTTGTAGAGAACATGATTCATAGCTTAGCACCCACGTTCCGTTCTAATCTGTAAACCTCCGCGTATATAGCCTCATACCCCTCTCTCCCCCTAATTCTCTTTGAGAAGATGAGCCGCCCTGGATCACTTCAAATTCTCGTTGTCATAGGAGATGGGGAAGACAAGGGCATCCTTTCGTGCCTTTCCACGCAACGGCTGACCTCGCGGGGCCAGCCGGCTCGCGTTGCATCGGGTTTGTCGCAGCTGTAAGCATAGGTGTGCGCACGGGGGGAGGGAGGCAAGGTGCGCCCCCCCCCCCCCCCCCCCCAGTCACCTGAGAGCGGGCGCAAAGTCTGCCCTATACATTGACTTTGTAGGGAGGGGCCGCTGCGAGAATTTTGCCCCCCCGCCCCTCAGAAGGGCAACCCTGCGTACGCAATCGTGCAGCACTTACCAGATAGCGTTACGGCCATCTCGGTGGCTGAAGCGGTTGACGTGCACCTGCAGTTGTTGCACAAGAGTGAATTCAATGCAATTTTTCCATCATATGTACACACATTCGGGAAAATGTAAAACACGAGGAACATTTCGAGCTGGCACTTGCTTGACATGGTGCGCGTGCCTGCCGCCTCCACGCTCTGCACATCCTTCATGGGCGCTGGAGGTGCACCATACTGGTAAGTGTCAGGAGCACATGTAAACCTCCCATCAATACACTGTGATGACATCCGGCAGCTATGCAAATGTCACTGCTACTAGATCCGCACAATGTTCTGCAATGATGTAGTAAATGATTACATTCCTTAAATGCATGTTTTCCAGAATGCCTCCAGAGACAGAGTAAAGTTGGGTTCTTTACCCGCGGTCCGAGGACCCGCGATTCAGCCAGAGGCTGACAACCAGGCAGGTGAATTCCGCACTCGAAGTGCCCCGTCGGAGACGGTCTTTGCGACGACTTGGGAGCAGAGGCTTGGAGATTTTCGAATGGTTTTTAATGTACAGTAGTGGTTACAAAAGAGAAGAAAACTTATTTACAAGTATTTACACAATCTGGTCGGCTACATACGACATCGTCACCTCGGGAGACCCGAGCACTGCCTAGCAGTGTCGCCGCTCAAACCAGACTGAGCCTTTTTTCTCCCCGATCCGTCGATGGGGGGTACGGCTCCCAAACTTGCCTTGCCCAAAACAAAGGGCGCACGCCACTTCCGACGGCGCCGCCCACACTCGCCCAGGTCAAGTTCCTTACCGGGGCGTGGCCACCACACCTAACCGGCGACACCGAGGTGTCCCTTCACTGACGTGAGAAGGTGACGGGTCCCACGCTCGTACGACCGGGCGCATCAAAAGGTTTCGCCGCCTAACTTGACGCTAAATTAGCAGGACGGGTTGTCGTCCCTGGTTTTGCCCTGGTCTGCGTATTCTTAGCGTCCGTGCCATTACACCCGCGGGGGGCAAGTCTCAGCCGAGAAGGGGGGTGACTCACAACTTGCCGTCCTGTCGTGGTGGCATTGTTCGTTAGCACCGACGCCAACAGCCTCCCCCGACTAGCTGGTTTCCCCAAACCTTACAGACAGGTACTCTTTTTGTGTCTAAATACGAGCCTTGTTCCTGACAAGGTACACCAAAACTCCATTAATTCGTTGCGAATGCGAAGGTGCCGTTTTTGTGCACATCTACTAAAGGCACAAGTTCCAGATATTAATTAAGCATACGTTTGCACAATTTCGCAACGGATTATTATCGAACAGTAAACTTACCTGTTCGTTGTCGAGCGGCCGCATACCAGACAAACGCAGTGCACCCGTAAGCTACAGGATACGTCCCCGGAAGCCGAAGACACGCCCGCCGCCCGTGCTCCTGCGAACGCACGAACATTTTGGGACGAGTTGACCAGAATATTTTGTGTTCACTCACATGCTGCAGTTCGGCTACCGCGGAGTCGTCCTGCCGCACATCGTGCACTTGCTTCCACCTCCAATCCTGCCACTGATCGATGGACTTGATGACGGGATACTCGTTGTTGAGCGCGTGTGATAGCTCGCACCATAGCCGACGCTTGTCCGCTGCTGTGAACTCTGGGCTTAGGTCGCTAGAGCGTGTGGCTAGCTCCGGATGCTAGTCTATAAACGACAAGAGCATCAACTCCCTTTGGTTTCCGGAACGCGCTGCCCTTCCTTCGCTTGCTGCGCCATTTGGAACAGTGGGTAACGGTTCAAATTGTTGCGCCGTTGGAATTATCGTTAGGAAAGAGTCCTTCATATTTGTTCTGCATTAAAGCCTGGGGTTTCCACAAGGCATCTTGCTTGCCAAAGGAACACGTACACCTTGCTTGCCAAATATATATTTCAATATCGGCATGACTTGATAACTGAAGCCTGGATGGATGGCACTGGGCTGTTCCCTGCCTACCTACCACTTGGATGGCCGCGGCTGCACTGTCTGGCATCCTCGACAGCAGCCGCTTGTACATCAGCTGATGAGTTGCAACACGACTGTGGCAATGGCGCAGGACACGGCTCTCAAGGTATTTCTCCCACACGAGAGCCACTGAGTCCACCAATGGCACCGCATTAAACGCCTCAACTCTGTTGAGAAGGGTGTCTTTCAACACCCTTATTGTGTGGCGTCAGCAAATTTTTTTGTGTTGTCGCCCCTTGTTATCACGTCCAAACGAAGAAGTGTGACCTACTCTTCTTGCCTTTGCAAGAATGTCTCCACCCTGAAGATAAAGGCCTCGTTCGGTGGGGCCTTCAGCTCGGCCGTGGTAGCCTCAAGCTTCTATGCTGTGTCGGCATACATGACCTGCGGGGATAGCCGCAAATTTCTCAGACAGAGGTGTTCTCAGAAAGGTTCGTATTTACATATTTGCACTTCTTTTGTGACTGCTTTCCACAACACCATGAAGCAGAATTAACTAGGCTGCTTCAGTGTCACCCGCAGGGTTGCAACCGCAAAACCATCATGGGCACATACTTAAAAGGCCGCACTGTAAACATGGGCCTCGGGCTGAACTCAACGGCATCTTTGATCTCCGCTTGCACGAATGAGGGTTAGTGGATTAATGATCGCTGTAGGCGGAGTGGGTTGCTTACCAATTGTGCACTGAGCATGTGCCTCAATGATGCTACGCTATTCTTAACAAACGCCTTGAGGTCCTGTACCGAGGATGTTGTGGGCCCGTTCGTTTTCCTGCCGGATCTCGTCATATTTTTGTAAATATTTCTGTTGTGTGGCTCCATACTCTCTTATCTTGCGTTTGCGTCTGCTCACCTTTTCATAAGACGGTTGCAGTTCGCTTCTCAGTCTCATATCGCCTGAAAACGTCTGCCGCCGGAAAACCTGTTGTTGATGCTGGTGCTTGCATTTGTTGCTGCAACGGGCAAATGTGCAGTTAAGTAATGTATTCTAAAGACAGGGCGTACGGAAGACCCCGGACGTTGCATTTTAAGACCTGCGTATCCATTTTGAGTAGAAGGTGAGTGCTGTATGTCCACAGAGACCTCGAGTTACGGGAGCTCTGTCCACGCCCCGTAACAGGAATTTTTCCGTTTTTTGGAGCGGTCGACAGAGTCGCGCCGCTCCTTTTTTGGCGCGTTTCGCGCCGCCTCTCTCT
>JALIZH010013984.1:0-108640 GCA_030522465.1 Rhipicephalus appendiculatus | reverse complement strand
ACAGGTAGAAACATACAAGTGATCATTTACAAACGAAGTCAGTAGATTCGTACGTTTATACAGTCGACACACGAGCCTTATAAGTAGCTCAATGAAATCTGCTGTGCTCGTGTGTTCCGCCTTAGGTTCAGGTGCAGGTTAAATAACACCACATGGTAAAAATTTTCGAATCCCTCTACTAAGGCGTCCTTCTTTGTAATATTGTGGTTTTGGGACGAACAACGCCAACACGTTTATTGTGGTTATCGGGGGGAAAAGCTACGCCGACGCGCAACTCGCCAACGGATGTCTGCAGCATACTTGTGGTTACTGGTTGGTGTTCTGCAGTTGAAAACTTCATTTATTACGTGACGACTAATTCATAGGGCGATGCATAGGCACCACCATTCCACTGCGTGGTGAAATTTGCTAGCACTGCCGGGTTTATTTTCAGCACACATAAGTACACCCAAGAAGTCGTCGCAAATGCGAAGTCGCGGAGGTCTAAACCAACAACATCACATGGGAAATCCGACGACGGGGACTCCTTTTCAACCTGGGGATGGTTGTTGTTTTCACCAGATTTCAGTCTAACATGAAAGCATTTTAAGCCGGAGTCCACCAAGACTTCACTGACGTATTTCCGTCACGGATAGGATATTGACACGAATGACGTAAGAGTGAAACCGGAACCTCTCAGTCCGTAACGATAGGTGCCGGGTGCCATACCTACTGCGCTACCGACGCTCATGTGCGAGGTTCACAAACACGCCTGATATCTCTTACACATTTCTCTTTCCACTGATCACTTTGATGGCCGGTGCGGTGTCATCTTCTGGGAGAGCTCAGGTGAAGCACGGCATCAGGAAACTAGCGAGCTCCGCTTGGACGCGAATTGCTGACGACGCACTTAGGGCGCATCGATGCCAGTGAAGGAACACTGGCCGCGCTGGCGTCGAGGTGGCCTGTGTTCGATCCATATTTGGACCCGGAAATTTTTATTATTTATTTTATTTGCATCTTTTTCGATTTTTCGGTCATGAACAAGATTTTTCGCTCACAACCACCGACGCCACCACCCACGCCAACACCGGAATTTCTGCTAGGCAGATAGATAGATAGATAGATAGATAGATAGATAGATAGATAGATAGATAGATAGATAGATAGATAGATAGATAGATAGATAGATAGATAGATAGATAGATAGATAGATAGATAGTCGACAGCTCGAATCTGCGCAAGAACTTCGCGCTGAGAGAAGCCGTGATCGCCAAGAGCGCCCAGATTTCCTGAGCTCACCCGTTACCCCTTCATCGATCGTATGACGCTGTTCCATCGATGTCTCGCTAGCTCCAGGAATCGGAGCCCTCTCGTCGCCCAGAATAATTGATCACCACCTTGTAACCTGGGTGCGTGGTAACGCGTGGAGGAATCCTGCCGGTACATTACCGCACTGTCTCTCATGGCGATCGAAAGGCATACGTGCCACCCGCAAATCATACGTTCTTTCAGCACGGGCTTGGTTCCGCACTTGCGCTTAGAACAGGGTCACAGGACAACTTTTGGTGCTGTCAAAGTGCAATACGGGCATTGCGTAAACGATAGCTGATAGTGCTATTGTGAATTTCATTTGTGTTTTTTTTATTTAGCGGGAAGCTATCGTCTCGTTATGTACAAGAAGTAGACAGATGGCGCACTTGGTGAAAACGACTGAAAGTAAATGTACATATATGAACAATGTTTGTTCGACAAGTAAAGTTCCTCTGTATTGTATTGTGTTATTGTCGTGTCTCTTAGCGTCATTTATAAGTGATACATTTTGGTGATACAACGATAATCTTACAACGCTGTCAGTTCGCTCTCGTCCTGTGCGTGTTGTTCTCGTGCGTCATGTGTGCGTGAGCAGCACGCTGCACGTTTCGATGTGCTTGCCATTCGTCGCTTGACATTCTAATTTGTTGCTATCGCATTCATTGCTTCGCCTTGTGGTGAAACTGTGACTTTTTTTATTATTATTTGCATTCGTCGAGTTAACGCTGCCGATGTAAGTTTTTCTTAACGTTCTCGCATTTAAATTACCAATGTCTGTTCGCGCCGTCCTGGGTAGATCTAAACTGTCAATCACCTGTCGTGCATACCCGCATACCGTGGCCCGTGGTATACGGGTATGTGCCACACGTGTCTGTAGGGAAGGGTTTCACGACGTTCGCGACGGAATTTTTATTTGATGCATGTCATGATCAGCCACACATATTTGTCGAACCCTCTCACCCTCCCATGCTAATTTCGGTCTACTCCAAGTTGAGGAGGTAATCACGAAAGCACCCAAACGTAGGTGGCTAGATCAATAGATAGATAGATAGATAGATAGATAGATAGATAGATAGATAGATAGATAGATAGATAGATAGATAGATAGATAGATAGATAGATAGATAGATAGATAGATAGATAGATAGATAGATAGATAGATAGATAGATAGATAGATAGATAGATAGATAGATAGATAGATAGGAACGCTCAAAGTGCCTGCAGTTCGCTGCTACTTTGCCGAAATATAACTCTAGCGAAATATAACGCAACGCTTTTCGACGCTGAGTCCTCCTTGGACAGGTCGCGGAAATCATGACGCTTCTTTATAAGTGCCAGCCAACCGCATTAATGTGGGCACGTCACTGTCCCGGTGACATATTTCGAGGTCTTGCTCTCAACTTACTGTCAAGTGCGGCTTTTACGGCATCGCGACCGGATGCCATGGGCCGAGGCTGGAAACAGCATTTCTGCCATCGCGATAGCCGCATGTCTATGGAGTAATTCGAACGTCCCAAACATCCGTAAGCCTAGCGAGCTTTACCAAATCACTCTGCCTTTATTGCTTCCGACGTCCGTGTTGGAAAGCGTGACCGCGAACTTCATTGGGGCCTATCTTTTTTATGTGGATGCTTGTTTCTCGTATCATATTGCTGTGGGTTCCAATTTTACCCACCCTCTAAGCTTTGACAGCTTACTCTGACCCCTAAGAAAGCCTCAATCCTCAGAAACGGGTCAAATTTTTCGTGACGTCTCAGCGACTCAGTAACGCCATGTTGCGCAAGGAGAAAGCTGTGATAAGAGCATACGGCCCAGGAGCATTATGCTTCGAGTGCGCCGCATTATGAAAACGTTATATTTCATATTAGCCAGGGGATAATGTGTCAAAAGAACTCGTGAAAGGGCTCGGGCGATTTCTTGGTCGAGTTTCTAAGCGTTGTCATCAGCCTCCGTACTGTTTGGCCATTGAATCAGGACGTGGTATTTTCACTGCCTACCTTCTTTGGACGCTTTCAAAAAGTAAGCTGAGTTACCTAGTTTCAATTCTGACATTCGTCAAAAACTGCAAAGAAACGTAATGTGATTGCTGCACGCGTCTGTGTTGAGCCGCCGTCATTGAGGATTGCAACACTGCCATGGTTTTGTCACTTGGAAATGCATTCTTTTTATTATGAAGAAAATGATATGAAGTAAGCATGGTTGCAGAAGCAGATTTTTCGTCGCACTCAGGGTCAGAATGAAAGGCAAACGCTTGTCCCTGGATAAAATCGGAGAGACATGTCAGTGTAGTGTTTAAAAGATGCACAACTATATAAATCGAAAGAAACATACAACACACATTTATTATTGTTGTTGAATCAACAATATCGATTTCAGAGGGCATACCGCATTTGCACAAGGCTTACCAGCACGGCCTAATGTCGGTGCCTATGGGGCTTATGTTGCGTCCTGTTGGTTGTCCACTGTTAAAACAATGTAATAGTAGATGACATGCATAGTATCATGTATTTCCCTTACTCATCTTACAAATGATGACAGCTATCTTGGGGAAATTTAGCCAGTATAATCGGCCTAGAATTTTGTCTTTTATGATGACGTTTAGACAAGTCGCTTCCGAATGCGTCGGATGACCTGAAGAATTTCTGTATCACACTTAAAAATAATTTTGCTCATTGCCGAATCAGTCTGACAGTTAGTGATTGTCGAGAGCAAATTGAGTGCCCTTAATCGTGCTGAAAAGGAGACATTACCGTTATTCAGTTGCTGGCTTGATTTCTCGGAACTGTCTTTCTAGTACCATGCATAAATCTATGAATAACTGAAGTTACTGACAATACTAATGTCACAAACGAGCGCTCAGTTTAGCGCGCGTCACCGATGTCAAACGGTGGCGTGAAAGCCAGGCGCCCACGGTTTATCGCGACGGAGCGACGGAAGGCACCTCCTCTCCCACTCGAAACGGCAGCCGCTAACAAGAGCTCTCGGACAAAACGCCGGGCGGTGCCTAGAAAGCATCACTGCATTGCATGACGCAATGCAGGCAGGCAGGCAGGCAGGCAGGCAGGCAGGCAGGCAGGCAAAGAACTTTATTTTGATCCGGAGACTACGCTCACTCCCCCCCTTAGGTGGCGACATCTGCGGGCCGCACCCACGACGGGACGGGGAGATGCATCTTCCTCGGCCATGTCATCGGCTCTCTGGATAGCCCTTAGCTGGTCTTCTTTCTCGTTGCTTGTCAGAAGATATCGCCAGTCCTCCTCCGTAGAGGGAGACCCGGGGCTCTCGCGCAGTGTAGGACATTGCCACAGCATGTGTTGTAAAGTGCAACGCGGGTTACCACAGCGAGGGCAGCCCGGCTCTATGCCATCCATGTATTTAGAACATTTAAGAGGAGAAGCGTATGCCTCCGTCTGTAACAGACGTAAAGTGATAGACTGAGCTATGTTTAGATTTGGATGCGGGAGGGGGAACTTCCGCCGTTCCAACTGATAGTGCTTGCAAATTTCCTGAAAGGTTAGGAGGGGATCTCGGTAGTACCAGGTTGCATCCTCAGCCTCCGAGTGGCTCTCCCTGGCGTGGAATGTTAGACCTAGTAAAGCCACGATGAGTGGAATAGACGCGAAAAATCTCGCCTTTTCCATAGCTTTGGCTGGGCAACGCGCAGAGGAGAAACCTGGAAGCTTCGCGAATACAGTGGCGAACGGATTTACGCAGGCGGCGACGGAGTGTCAGAGGCAGTGAGTGAGGGACAGTGAGTCAGTGAGAGAACGTTTGTGATGTCGGCGAAGGAGTTTGTTGAAGTGCGGTCAGTCGATCAGGAAGAATCGAGTGATGAAGCCGTGGGAGCCGTGAAAGTTTTGAAGAGTGTTTTTTTGAGGAGGAACCTTCGAGGCTGACGACGGAAAGGAACAACAACCATCAGCGCTGGAGTTAGCGTGAGTGTTTCCTGGAGGAGAAACATTCAAGTTACTTTCCAAGAATTGTGGGCTGGGTGCGTTTGGTGACTATTCAAGACTAAATGTCCTTGTACAGCTTTAATGTATTAGGTTGCATTTTTAGCGCGTATTGTTTGTTCCCGTTGATTTAAACGCCATCGGAGTTAAATTGCGTGTTGCATTGTGATTGCTACATGCCGAGTGTGCATGTTTGTGTTATGTTTGTACTGCCTTAACTCAATATATATATTTTGTTTGTGTTATCAACTCTCGGCTCTGACTCGTTCTTTGGACCACAACTGGCGTTCGCTGGCGCACGAAAAGGACCGACTCTGAATTGTCCGCGCTTTAGTGGTGTGTTTCAAGGAGTCAACACGTCAGCCTTTGGAATCTGCCCGGTGATTGCCTCCCCATCAACGGGATCAGTGACGGCTAATAATGGGGTTTTCGGTACTAAAACAAGACCACTTGCATGTGGCAAGGAAGACGACCCCACAAATGCGCACTTGTGAAGTAAAGAATGCAGAAAAGACAAAAAAAGAAGAACTTGCTAGTCCACGACATTAAAAAGACTGACCTGCTGCTGTTTTCTCCACCAGTGCGTTACTACCTCCACCTCGACGTCGCGAAAATGTTGTTGCGGGAATAGGCACACATGTATAGACTTGCTATATTTACGAACAATATAAACGGCACTTAAACGACGGTTAGAGTCGTTGTCATTCCGTCTCTCAGGCACAGGAACACCACAGGGCTCAGTCCTTTCGCCCACTTTGTTCAACGTGGCTACGGCTAAACTCCCTTCACTATTAGAACAGGTTCCCAACATCCAGCATGCCATCTATGCAGATGATATTACAATTTGGGCAACCAAAGGATCAGACGGAACCATTCAGGACGCCCTCCAGGAAGCTGTGTCTGTGGTACAAGACTATGCTGCTACCGGCAGCCTTACGTGCTCAGTGGAAAAGTCGGAGTTGTTATTGGTATACAAGCGGCGCCGCAAAACCAATGATTCTCCTGACATTTCGCTGTTTCTTGATGGCCGACCTATTCCTCTAGTACCTCGAATTCGTATTTTAGGCCTCTACCTTCAGTCTGATGGCAAGGCCTCGCACACTACACACCTTCTGACTCAGCAGGTAACTCAAATTACGCACATGATCCAACGTATCACCAATCGCAGGAGAGGCCTCTGTGAGAAGGATGTCCTCCGCTTAGTACAAGCACTCATAGTTAGTCGGCTCACCTATCATCTTCACTTTCACAATCTCACGCTAGCTCAAACCAAAAAGATGGACATCCTTCTACGGACAGCTGTGAAGGCGGCTCTTGGCTTGCCTCCATACGCATCTACACAACGCCTCCTTCAACTCGGTGTCCACAACACCGTAACCGAACTCATCGAGGCCCAGCACAACAGTCAGCTCCAACGGCTCAGGCAGACCCATCAGGGCTGCGCCATCCTGTCTCGTCTTGGCTACCCGATTCCCAAAAAAACCCACACAGGTACCGCACCATAAACTTGCTCCTACTGTCCGCGCACTCATCAAAGTGGCTCCGATTCCACGCAATATGAATCCTTACCGCCACGCCGGTCGTCGACGTGCCCGAGTTCAGGCTATGACACGCGTCTTTGGTGATGGTACTACAGACTTACAGGTCCTTTACACTGATGCGGCACGCTACCCAGAGAAGTCAGCCATGTGTTTAGCCGTGATAGACGACACAGACGCCCTTGTGGCGTCTGCCACACTTCGCACTACAGACAGGGGTTTGGCAGAGGAGGGAGCTCTCGCTCTGGCAATTGTCCACGCTACGACATTGTCACATGACTCCCCTGTCACCATTGTAACAGATTCACAAGCTGCTTGCCGTGCCTTCGCTCAAGGACTTGTGGCTGCACATACACGCCATATCCTCTCTTCTGTCTCACCGTCCGCATTACGTCCTGTGCGTATCGTCTGGACTCCTGGACACGCCTCTCTCCATGGTAATGAACGCGTTCATGCGGTTGCCCGAGAGCTGACCGGCCGGGCACCATTGGAAGAGCTGTCCAATCCAGACGACGCACCGACAGAGCCACTAAACTACAACGCCACGCTGGAGTACTACCGACAGAGCCGTTATACGTATCCTCCTCCTCATCCATCACTTAACAGAGCAGATGCTGTCGCTTGGCGGCAACTACAGACCAATTCATTTCCTTGCCTCTATATGCTAAATCGCTTTCATCCGACTCTCTACCCCTCCTACTGCCCCTTCTGTGGATCCGTACCGACAGTGTACCAATCCACGTGGGAATGCTCTGCACCACAGGGCGTTTCTCCCATTCCCAACCCCACCCCTTCCTCTTGGGAGTCTGCACTGCTCAGCTTACGCCGGCAGGAACAGCAGCAGCTGGTCCAGCGGGCTCGCAGGGTCGCGCAAGACAATGGAGCCCTGGACTGAGGGCCCCACCCAAGGAAGGCTCTGTGTGCATTTGTTAATAAAAGTTTATTCTCTCTCTCTCTCTCGTTGTCTTCCTCTGTTTCGGTCCACGTTCATCCTCATTTTGGCCCCTACAATATGGTTGTGTGCCACGCAGTAGTGGGGCACTCCAGATTAAGTTTTCACCACCTGTGGTTCATTCAAGTGCACAATATAAGTTCCAAAATGTCCTTTCAGTTAGCCCCCGATAAAATGCGGCTGCCCTGGCTTGGTATTGAACCTGCACCTTCTAGCTTAGCAGGGCGACACCTTATCTGCTAAGATAACAACACGTCGTGAAAAAGATAGTTACTGACGCTTTACGGGTGAATGCTATAGCGGAAGCTGCCACTTCCATAAAACGATGCTTCGTGATAGGGAAAACACCACACACAAGCGCTGTTCGTCGAGCCAGTACAGAGACACGCTGACGCAAGTAATGCTGGACTACCGTACGCTATGCGCGCGACAGGACTGATCTCTCCAAGTTTTCTTGATCAGATTTCTAATCTTCAATTCTGTGTGTTGCAAAATCGCGTCAACAGAGTTCGAAAGAACCTTGCATGTTTCAGTCGAAAATGTACTGCAGGAACTTCTCTAAAACACATTTTACTTCGGTAACCTAAAACAGTAAAAACATTGAAACATGTCGAAATACTTTCGATGGTGAAAGGAAGAATATCAAAAACAGCACTTGGAGCTTTTTGCCACATTTCGAGAGATGCATTTATTTAGCTCATCCTTTTTTTTATTCTTCTAATGTGGTTTTTCCCTAGCCGTTTGCCGGCAGTATTTTTTTCGTCGCGCGCACCTTCCACCCGATTGGATTTCTTCCAGGTGCCGACCCCGTGCCTCGGTACCAGAACACTTCTTTGAGTCCTACGCCTTAGAGATTGGCACCGCGGCACGCTCGCTTTCGTGAATGCTTAACGCTTCGTTTCCATCCGACGCTTGAATCTCAAGTGCTCCCTACAAAGCCTTGGAGCACGAATCGCACTTGCTCGCATCTCGTTGCTCGAGACCCCTTTCCTAATCCTTTTACAAGACTGCGCCGCGCGAATCTCATCACGATAATCTCCTTGCAATGCATAATTTCGTGTTTATTTCGAGTTCTTCATTGCGGGTCTCGAGAAGCTCTTAGCAGTTCCTCGGGATACACCTTCTGCCGTTGAAACCAAGGACAGACAAAAATCTAACAAGCACTGGCGCTTGCTCGAGGAGCCATGTTCTAAGTCTGCGGCACAAACTTCGTCTCCCATGCAAGCGAATTGCCCGAGAAAGTTGGAATAAGTAATGGACGAAGATTACGTAAGTTGGATGTTGGATGCACAGATTGGAAATCCTGGAGGGGTCAAGGTAAGACAAAATTACACAACACGAGAGTGAGTGCTTTTTACTAACGTATGCAGATCTTCCAATGTTTGAGAAGGTGTTTGAGATGCCGTGAAGAACACACACACACACGCAGGCACACGCACACACACGCGCAGGCAGGCACACGCGCGCGCGCGCACACACACACAAACACACAAACACACACGCACACACACACACACACACACACACACACACACACACACACACACACACACACACACACACACACACACACGCACACGCACACGCACACGCACACGCACACACACACACACACACACACACACACACACACACACACACACGCACACGCACGCACACGCACGCACGCACGCACGCTGGGTTCGATTAAGCCTACGTCTTCTCACCTCGGGCCCGAGGCGGGCTGGGGCTACATTGTTTTTTTTATCGCTCGGGCCGCGCCGGCTGCAAAGCCCGAATGAAACTTACGACGGATTATTTCTTCGCTTTCGGAAGAGAGTGTACAAAACTATGGAGAGTAGCCTGCCACAGAAAAGCAATGCTTCGAATTATTTAATGAGTAGAGCGACAATGGCAATAATTTACCGTTCACACAAGACGAGCTTTTTCATTACCTATCGATGGAGTCATCTTCCTGTCCTGCATCTGATGTACTAAACTCCAGGAAGAACAAGGAGCATAAATATTCCAAGTTTGCTATGCTTCCGAAAAAAGATATCGGCAATTCCTGCTACCAGAGTCAGCAGCGCACGGAAATTTAGTCTGGCTGGATACGTTATGCAGGAGCGCCGCACTTGACTAAGCCCGAATCGTTGGATAGCTTGTTATATTTACACGGCAACTTTAATCTGCGTATATAGTAACTGTCACGTGTCGATTGCTTATGTTTCGCTTTGATATGTTGAATTATATGCCACATTACCGGAAAAAAGATATCTTGTATCCGCAGCGAAACCTCATAAGATGGGGTCGGACCGGGCCGGGCCCGAGCTTTTGTTCTTGTACGGCGGGCCGGGCGCCTTCGCCTCCCTTTAGCGTCAGGCTCGTACGAGCCTTCGACGCAGTCAGTGGGCCCGGGCCGTGCTTGGGCTCGAAAATGGGCGGGCCGTGCACAGCTCTAACACACGCAACGCACACACGCACGCAAACGCGCACACGCACGCACGCACGCACTCACACATGCACGCACGCACGCACGCACGCACACACACACATTGTCGCCGCGTCGGGACGTTGACGAAGGCAGCAGTCGACGCGTCCAAGATGAAATTCTTTAATTTGGCTGAACTTGTGGCCGGGAAACGGAGAGCAGTACACACTGTGCACTGATAGCGGCGAACAGAGCGTCAGCTGTCGATAAACTGACAAGCGGTCAAGCGTGTTGGCTTTTATACACGTATCATCGAAGATTCCAGCGTTATTGCTAGCGGCCGCGTAAGTAAGTTCCAGAACTAACTCTAACGTTCGCGTTGAGCACGTGATCTCATCGGAAGGTTGCAAGATTATCTAGATAGTTCCCAGTCATTCGGGCACGCTTTTCGCAAGGCAGCAGTTCCGTTGTAATGGGGTGGTAACATGCGAATGTTTATATATATATATATATATATATATATATATATATATATATATATATATATATATATATATATATATATATATATGAAGGAAAAGAATTGTAAACTTAAGGGCTCGTTTGCTTTGTTAAACACAGTATTAATGAGAACTAACAGACAAAGATGCCAAGGAAAGTATAGGGGAAGCTATTAGAAGTAATTGTAATGTAAATGTCAAGAAAGGAAAGTGGACGAAAAGATAACTTGCCACCGGCAGGATCCGAACCTGCGACCTTCGAATAACGCGTCCGATGCTCTACCACTGAGCTACGGTGGCGGTCATCCCTCCGTCCACTTTATAGGGTATATATGTGTACGTAAACGTGGGAGCGTCAGTCAGCGCCGCGTGTTGCCATTAAGGCGAGTGTGTAACACTCCTTTTTGCCTGTAGGCGTCACGTAGTACGTGATCTTATTACAAGCGGGCAGCTGACTAATAATCCCTCGAATACCACCTGAAGGCATCAAGTCTGCCAGAACGAGACCCTCGTTATGAATGAAGGAAAGAATTGTAAACTTAAGGGCTCGTTTGCTTTGTTAAACACAGTATTAATGAGAACTAACAGACAAAGATGCCAAGGAAAGTATAGGGGAAGCTATTAGAAGTAATTGTAATGTAAATGTCAAGAAAGGAAAGTGGACGAAAAGATAACTTGCCACCGGCAGGAATCCGAACCTGCGACCTTCGAATAACGCGTCCGATGCTCTACCACTGAGCTACGGTGGCGGTCATTCCTCCGTCCACTTTATAGGGTATATATGTGTACGTAAACGTGGGGAGCGTCAGTCAGCGCCGCGTGTTGCCATTAAGGCGAGTGTGTAACACTCCTTTTTGCCTGTAGGCGTCACGTAGTACGTGATCTTATTACAAGCGGGCAGCTGACTAATAATCCCTCGAATACCACCTGAAGGCATCAAGTCTGCCAGAACGAGACCCTCGTTATGAATGAAGGAAAGAATTGTAAACTTAAGGGCTCGTTTGCTTTGTTAAACACAGTATTAATGAGAACTAACAGACAAAGATGCCAAAGGAAAGTATAGGGGAAGCTATTAGAAGTAATTGTAATGTAAATGTCAAGAAAGGAAAGTGGACGAAAAGATAACTTGCCACCGGCAGGATCCGAACCTGCGACCTTCGAATAACGCGTCCGATGCTCTACCACTGAGCTACGGTGGCGGTCATTCCTCCGTCCACTTTATAGGGTATATATGTGTACGTAAACGTGGGAGCGTCAGTCAGCGCCGCGTGTTGCCATTAAGGCGAGTGTGTAACACTCCTTTTTGCCTGTAGGCGTCACGTAGTACGTGATCTTATTACAAGCGGGCAGCTGACTAATAATCCCTCGAATACCACCTGAAGGCATCAAGTCTGCCAGAACGAGACCCTCGTTATGAATGAAGGAAAGAATTGTAAACTTAAGGGCTCGTTTGCTTTGTTAAACACAGTATTAATGAGAACTAACAGACAAAGATGCCAAGGAAAGTATAGGGGAAGCTATTAGAAGTAATTGTAATGTAAATGTCAAGAAAGGAAAATGGACGAAAAGATATATATATATATATATATATATATATATATATATATATATATATATATATATATATATATATATATATATTGTCGCAGGTTATAAAACACAGGGGCTTTATTCGGAGAAGTACGGCGTGTCGTACTCGGAGACACACTCAGAGAGAGAGAGAGAGAGAGAGCCGCCAAGAACGTCTTCTTCTTCACCCTCTTGTGCCGCGCCTCTCGCGCAGATCCGTGGTCTTCCTTGTCGTCGCTAGCGCACAGCTAGATCGAACTATGGACGCGGCATTACCCTCCCACCAGAGTGAGCATCGTCTCGATGCTCACCAAGTAGCAGTCGATGCATAAGGTAGCCAGTGGGCGTTCACATCACTCGGAAAAATACGGCTTCATGCGGACCACGTGCACGGTCTCAGGCAGATGCTGACGGCGTTTCGAACAAGAAGAGCCGTCAGCCACGACTTCGTACGTGACGTCGCTAAGATGGCGCAGAACCTTGTAGGGTCCGAAGTATCGGCGTAAGAGTTTCTCCGAGAGGCCTCGCCGTCGTACAGGGAACCAAACCCAGACTCTTTCCCCAGGTTTATAAGCGACGAATCGATGGCGGAGATTGTACCGTTGAGCGTCAAGTTCTTGCTGATTGGTTATTCTGACGCGGGCAAGCTGTCTTGCTTCCTCGGCGCGCTCAGTGAAATCTGCGGCGTCTGCCTCTAAATCATCGCAGTCATGAGGCAGCATAGCATCAAGCATCGTTGTCACTTCTCTGCCATGAATTAGTGCGAACGGTGTCATTTTCGTTGTTTCCTGGCGTGCCGTATTGTACGCGAATGTGACGTACGGCAAAATTCGGTCCCAATTCTTGTGCTCCACGTCGACGTACATGCAAAGCATGTCGGCAAGAGTCTTGATGAGTCGTTCCGTAAGCCCATTTGTTTGTGGGTGATAAGCTGTCGTCTTCCTATGCGCTGTACCACTGAGCATAAGCACAGTGCGCAGAAGTTCGGCTGTAAACGCGGTACCTTTGTCTGTTATGACGACCGTGGGAGCACCATGTCTCAGCACAATGTTCTCAACGAAGAACCGGGCCGCTTCAGCTGCAGTGCCACTCGGAATCGCCTTGGTCTCCGCGTATCGGGTGAGGTAGTCCGTCGCCACTATAACCCACTTGTTGCCGCTGTCCGATGTTGGAAATGGACCCAGAAGATCCATTCCAATTTGAGCGAACGGAGTTTCCGGGACTGGAACGGGATGTAATAGCCCAGCGGGTTTGACTGGTGGTACCTTGCGCCGCTGACAGTCAATGCATGTTCGTACGTAGTGTTTCACCTCCGCTGCGATTCTTGGCCAGTAGTATTTTTCTTTGACGCGTGTCAATGTTCTTGTGAAACCGAGGTGGCCCGAGGTGGCTTCGTCATGGCAGGCTTGCAAAATTTCTTTGCGGAGAGTTTCGGGAACTACCAGCAGATAGGTGCTTCCTGATGATGAGAAATTCTTCTTGTAGAGAATTCCGTTCCGTAAACAGAATGATGATAGATTCCTCGAAAACACTCTCGGCGCGTTCGCGGCTCGTCCTGTCAAGAACTCTATGAGCGACTTGAGCTCCCGATCATCTTGCTGTTGGCGAGAGATGACAGCCGCATCAACAACTCCTAAAAAGCCCGTGTATTCGTCATCCTCTGTAGTCGGCGGTTTAATCGGTGATCTCGACAGGCAGTCGGCATCTAAGTGTTGCCTTCCCGACTTGTAGATAACAGTCATGTCGTACTCTTGAAGCAGTAAGCTCCAGCGCGCCAAACGTCCGGACGGGTCTTTCATGTTGGTCAGCCAACAAAGGGAGTGGTGGTCGCTTACGACTTGGAAAGCACGGCCATATAAATACGGGCGAAACTTTGCAACTGCCCAAACGACAGCTAGACACTCCTTCTCAGTTGTTGAGTAGTTGGACTCAGCACGTGTCAAGGTTCTGCTCGCATAGGCAACTACTCTCTCTGCACCATCTTGGCACTGGACAAGAACAGCACCTAGGCCCACATTGCTGGCGTCTGTATGGATGGCTGTTGGTGCATCCTCATCAAAGTGAGCAAGAACGGGTGGAGTTTGTAGACGCTGCCGCAACTCGTTGAACGACGCTTCTTGCTCTTCGCCCCATACAAACGCAACATCTTCCCTTGTGAGGCGGGTGAGTGGAGAGGCGATGTGCGCAAAGTCAGCTATAAATCGCCGGTAGTAGGCGCAGAGACCCAGGAAACGTCTGACCGCCTTCTTATCCACAGGCCTTGCGAACTTGGCGACCGCTGCAGTTTTATCGGGGTCAGGCCTAACACCTTCCTGACTGACCACATGTCCCAGGAATTGAAGTTCTTCGAAGCCGAAGTGACATTTTTCAGGCTTCAATGTTAGTCCTGCGGACCGTATGGCTTGAAGCACAGACAGCAGCCGTTTTAGGTGTTCTTCAAACGTGGCCGAAAAAACAATCACGTCGTCGAGGTACACAAGGCATGTTTTCCATTTTAGACCGGACAGAACGGTATCCATGAGTCTTTGAAACGTGGCTGGGGCCGAGCATAAACCGAATGGGAGGACTTTGAATTCATAAAGCCCGTCCGGTGTCACGAATGCGGTCTTTTCTCGGTCGCGCTCATCTACTTCTATTTGCCAGTATCCACTTTTAAGGTCCATTGACGAGAAGTAGCGCGCATGCCGTAGCCTGTCCAAAGAGTCGTCGATCCGTGGCAGCGGATAAACATCTTTCTTCGTAACGTTGTTTAGCTTACGGTAATCAATGCAGAAACGCAAGCTGCCATCTTTCTTTTTCACGAGTACCACCGGTGATGCCCAGGGGCTTTTGGATGGCTGGATTACATCATCCTCTAGCATCTTCTTGACCTGCTGCTGTATTACTTCACGTTCTTTCTGAGCGACGCGATATGGGTTCTGTCGGATCGGTCTTGCTGTTTCTTCCGTGATGATACGGTGTTTCGTCAGAGGCGTTTGACCCACTCGTGACGTCGAGGAGAAACAGTCCTTGAACTGGTCAAGCAGCTCCAAAAGATGGCATCTTTCAGTCGGTGTTAGACTTGGACCGATGTCGACAGATGGTGGAAGCGGAGCTGAAAGAGCCGTTGCTTCCCCTTGCATAGCAAGACAGTCGTAAGAGTAGTCGAGCTCCTCGATGTATGCCACAGCAGTGCCTTTACCGATGTGTCGTCGCTCATTCGTGAAGTTCGTCAGAAGCACCTCCGCACGCCCATCAACTAAACTGACGATGCCACGAGCGATGGCAATGCCTTGGCGAAAGAGAAGGGCAGTGATGCGTTCGGCTATGGCGTCTTCATTACAGTGCACATCGCAATGGACGGAAACTAGACTACATGATAGCGGCGGCACGCAGACGTCTTCGTCGACCACACGTAACACCCTGGGTTCTTGGTCTGCGTCATGGGTCACGGGCTTGTCAGAGGCGAATGTTATCACGCCGTCACGTATGTTGACAACGGCACCGTACTCTCTTAAGAAGTCCATTCCCAGTATCAGAGGTTTGCAGCACTCCGGCAGGATCACGAATGTGGCTACAAAAGCTACATTCCCGATCGTGAGTCTTGCTGTAGATTTGCCCGTGGGTATCATTATCTGGCCTCCAGCGTTTCGAATATAAGGGCCCGTCCATTCCATTCTGACTTTCTTGAGCTCGTCTGCCAGTCGCTCACTCATAATAGAAAAGTCTGCGCCAGTATCGACTAAGGCCGTCACTTCATGCCCATCAATCGTCACAGCGAGGTCGGCAGTCACAGTTTGCTCGGTGGAATCTGGTTCGTCGCTCTCGTGTTTCGGCAGCAACGGGGGATTTTCGGCAATTTGACGACTTGCAACCTTCCCCCCCCCGAGGTCGCTGCTTTCAGTTTCCCTGCCGCGGGCTGTGAGACCGACCCCTGGCGGCGTCAGCAAAACTGCGGCGGCTCGGTGAAGCAAAACGAGCCGGAGATGGTGAGCGCGTCCGGAAGGTGGCTGAGCTCTCCTGCTGGCCAGCCAAGTCGTCGTCGATGGGGGCATGGCTTTCAGTGAACTGTGGGCGCGTAGCGGCAGGTGCACTTCCGCGGTATCCAGCTGGGCGATGAGGGCAAAAGCGGTAAATGTGCCCTGGCTCTCCACAATTGTAGCACAGTGGCCGGCGATCCGCAGTGCGCCATATGTCGGTCTTACGCATATAGGGTCGCCTTACGGAATCCTGCTGGGCCCAGGCTGCCACAGGATGCGGTTGGTGGTACTGCGGCGCCGGCATGGGCAATGATCGACGAACAGCGTCTGCATAGCTGTATCCATTCGGCTGGTAGGATACTTCTGGAGCCAATGGACGACGCACTACGTCTGCGTAGGTATATGCGTTCGGCTGGTACGGCGGATCGGGGTATTGCTCGGGAGAGGCAAATGCTTGTCGAAGTTCGTGGCGAACGACTTCAGCAACGGAGGCAACCGTGAACTCCTGCTGCGGTGGTGCTTGCGACGGTGATGTGCCCCTTGCGTGCTCCTTCGCAATCTCCTCGCGCACGATCTGTCGAATCAGCTGGCGAAGGGAACACTCGTCGGTCGCGGTCAGTGCTGCGGCACCTGCAGCTGCGCCGGTGGCCAGGCGGTCGCACTGATGGTACCGTTGTTGCAGTGCACGCTCTATGGCGGTGGCCTCCCTGATGAACATGGCGACAAACATGGCGACGCCTTCCTGTAGCTGTTGGGTGCGTGACTCCAGAAGGCGTTGTGCGTTTTCACGTCGGTTTGCGTTACCGAAGGTTTCGAGTAACCGACGGCAAAACTCGTCCCATGTCGTCAAAGTCGCCTCGCGGTTGATGAACCACGTCTTCGCGCCGTCTTCAAGGGCGAAGTATACGTGGAAGAGCTTCTCGTCGAGACGCCAGTGGTTGGACTTAGCTACCCGCTCGAACTGCTCAAGCCAGTCTTGCGCATCTTCGTTGGGGCGACCGTGAAATGGTTCGGGGATGCGAATATTCTGGACTGTCACCGGTGCAGGGCTCCTTGAAAATGCCATTTCTTGCGCAGGGGTGGCTGTCGGAAGCAGTGGTCCAAATTCTGGTCCCAGACCTTGAAGGCGACGGCTTGAGCGGTGCACAGGCGTCTCCACGCGTGGCGGTCTCGTGGGGCTGGATGCAGGGCTACTCGCAGGAGTACTGATCATGAGGCGATGGTACCCAGCTCCTCCACCAGTGTCGCAGGTTATAAAACACAGGGGCTTTATTCGGAGAAGTACGGCGTGTCGTACTCGGAGACACACTCAGAGAGAGAGAGAGAGAGAGCCGCCAAGAACGTCTTCTTCTTCACCCTCTTGTGCCGCGCCTCTCGCGCAGATCCGTGGTCTTCCTTGTCGTCGCTAGCGCACAGCTAGATCGAACTATGGACGCGGCAATATATATACATGTCGTCTTGCCATATCCCCGCTTTAGCGACGGCTGTTTCTCCACAACAGGGTGGATCCGTTACATTTCGTTGGGAAAGCGTTATTCCTCGTCCCATGCGCTGGAAGACAATATATCACAGAGAGCGAACGTAGAACATGGCTGCACCTATCGACGCGGGTGCCCTCAGCCTCGAGTTTATCAGGTCGTCGTCGTGCGCTCCATGGCCCTTAAGTTTTAAACTGACGCTTGTGTTTGCTTTAGATTTATGTCTTGGAGCCTCGGAAGCAATGTAATGGTGACTACACTGCGCTATTTCCATGAACGGCTATGAAGTTTTTGACGCGGTAGGCTTAGCAGGTGTGACTAAAGAAACAGCTTATCTCGACAATAACTATATAGCCTACCTGATGCTTTGACCTGATTGTGAGATGGCACAAAGCGATGACTCATTATACCATTTATTTGTTGCTGTAATCGCTTTGGCCGAGTATCATGGGCAAGTTCGGATCGAAGGGGGTGGTCACGTCTGCATGGGCGCTGCCATGTTGATTTGTAACCACATTTACGGGTGGTTACTGATACAACAATTAAAGAAATAAGGACGTAAGTGCGATGAAATATAAACATATTACTTATTGATGTGCAGCAACAGACGCTAAACAAGGGCCAATGTCTGAACCTTGCGAATTGTAAGGTAATTATATCTGGAACTATGTTTCCTGCGCAAACATGTGGCTTGCTTACAGCTTTAGGAGTGCTGAACGGTAGAGGTGGGATGGAGTATAGCTGGGATCTCTGTGGCACATAGCGGACCAGATCTCAACCAAGAGCTTCTATGTACGTAGCTTCTGAGATAAACTTCTGCAGCGTGACAAAACAAAAGGTTGTGAAAAGGAATACGACAGGACACACGAATGCTGATATTCCGAATGCCACTACCATACACACCTATGTCCGAGGTTAGGGTTATCTCTAGCTTTTTCTTTAACACAGACTAACAATTGAGCTACCAGCTTTAAGCCACCTACCTGAAGGAATGATTTTTATTCCATCAAAGGAACACCGCAGAACCTATGGTACAAAAAGAATTGCAGGACAGTTTGTAAATTCCATAGTGTGTTCGGCGAAAGCCTGTGGCCTTTCGACTGACTATGCCATGTCTTTTATTGTGCGTGTTTTCTCTTTCTTTTCCTTTTTTTTCTGTTTTTTTCATATTTTTTTGTTTTTAGTGTCTCATCAATGACGTCATTGATGAGTGAGTGTAAGGGGGAGATGCCACAGCTGGCACTGTTCCAATGCGCGGACGGATGGGACGGTCGGACGCTCAGAGTATGAGACATTAAAGGCATTCGCCTTAATATACTTTTTCCTTTTGGTTTTCATGTGCACTCAATTGCTAAGCACTGAAATATGTTAGATTTTGGAAGAAATGTAGATAATAAGAAAACATTTCCGTAAATCTGCCTTGGTGTGGGAATCCACTATCCACATTATTGTGAAGATGCTCACACTATCTAAGAACTGTGTTATCGTTTCGTGAGGGAACGCTATTAGGGACGCTGCTGCGGGACTCGTATGTCAAACTCTGGCATGCGTTTAGAAATATTCTTTGTGTATTGTCACGTGGTCGTGACGTCGACGAAGGCAAGAGTCGGCGAGTTAAAGAAGAAACTCTTTATTTTGGCCGAACTTGTGGCCGGGCAACTGAAGGTCAGACTACAGCAATACACGCTGGCACTGAGAGCGGCGAACAGAGCGTCGGCCGTCGATCAAACTGAACATCGTTGGAGCGCGCCGGCTTTTATGCATCACGCGTCGAACATTCTAGCCTTATCACTGGTCATCGCGCAAGCTCTGGAATAATCTCGAGTGGTCGCGTCTTGCGCGCAATCTTAACAGAACGATCTACAATAATCGCGAAGGTTCCAGAACAATAAGGCGCGGTTTGAGCTGAGCTTTGCTGACGGTCTTTGTGGGCGAAAACCGAATACAACAAAAGTGAAAATAAGAATAGCGCGTGGCAATGTCCCCCTCTGAAAAGGCATCGTCCCGATGCTTAAAACAGAATACGGGGGAAAATGCATGCAATAATAAATCACAACAATAAAGAAAGAAAGTACAATAATTAAGCAATAAGTGCAGTCCTCAGGTTTGCTAACGCGCGTAATACGGCTTGAGGCGCACGACATGGACGACTTCAGGTCGTGCACGGCGCCGTTGAGAGTTCGTTATGCCGTCTGGGGCGACCTCGTAGTCCAGAGCACCGAGACGTCGAAGCACCTTGTACGGCCCGAAGTATCGCCGAAGGAGTTTTTCACTAAGTCCACGTCGGCGTATCGGTGTCCACACCCAAACGCGGTCGCCGGCCTGGTATTCCACGAAGCGTCGTCGAAGATTGTAACGGCGACTGTCGGTCGTCTGCTGATTCTTGATGCGCAGGCGGGCGAGTTGTCGGGCTTCTTCAGCGCGCTGAAGGTAGACGGTGACGTCGAGGTTTTCTTCGTCGGCGACGTTGGGCAGCATGGCGTCGAGCGTCGTTGCCGGGTTCCTACCGTAGACCAACTTGTATGGCGCCATCTGTGTCGTCTCCTGCACGGCCGTGTTGTATGCGAAGGTCACGTACGGAAGGATGGCGTCCCACGTCTTGTGTTCGACGTCGACGTACATGGCCAGCATGTCGGCGATGGTCTTATTTAGACGCTCGGTCAGGCCGTTGGTCTGTGGGTGGTACGCGGTGGTCCGGCGGTGGCTTGTGTGGCTGTATCCCAAGATCGCCTGGGTTAGGGTCAGCCGTAAACGCCGTACCTCTGTCGGTGATGAGAACCTCTGGGGCGCCGTGTCGAAGGACGATGTTCTCAACGAAGAACTTGGCTACCTCGGCGGCACTGCCTTTGGGCAGGGCTTTTGTTTCGGCGTAGCGGGTGAGGTAGTCGGTGGCCACGACGATCCATTTATTTCCGCAAGTCGACGTTGGGAACGGCCCCAGGAGGTCCATCCCGATCTGCTGGAACGGTCGCCGAGGAGGCTCGATCGGCTGAAGGAAGCCTGCTGGTCTTGTGGGCGGTGTCTTCCGTCGCTGACAGTCTCGGCACGTCCTTACGTAGCGGGCGACGTCGGTGGCAAGGCGCGGCCAGAAGTACTTTTCCTGTACTCTTGCGAGCGTGCGGGAGAGTCCGAGGTGTCCAGCCGTCGGGTCGTCGTGTAGTGCCTGGAGGATTTCTGGTCGCATTGCTGCAGGCACCACGAGAAGGTAGTCGGCTCGAAGTGGCGAGAAATTCTTCTTTATGAGAACGCCGTTTCGCAAGAAAAACGACGCGAGTCCTCGCTTGAATGCCTTTGGAACAATGGCGGTCTTGCCTTCGAGATACTCCACAAGGCCCCTGAGTTCCGGATCGGCTCGCTGTCGTTCGGTGAAGTCGTCGGTAGTTATGGTTCCCAAGAAGAAGTCATCCTCCTGGTCATCCTGCGGCGGCGGGTCGACGGGGGCGCGAGACAAGCAGTCGGCGTCAGAGTGTTTTCGTCCGCACTTGTAAACGACGGTGACGTCGAATTCTTGAAGTCTCAGACTCCATCTTGCGAGACGACCTGAAGGGTCCTTCAGGTTAGCTAGCCAACACAAGGCGTGGTGGTCGCTCACAACTTTGAAGGGCCTGCCGTAGAGGTAGGGGCGAAACTTTGACGTTGCCCAGATGATGGCAAGGCACTCCTTTTCTGTTGTGGAATAGTTGGCTTCTGCCTTGGACAGCGACCGGCTAGCATAACTGATAACCCTTTCCACGCCGGCAGTTCTCTGGACAAGTACGGCGCCGAGTCCTACGCTGCTTGCGTCGGTGTGGATTTCCGTGTCGGCGTGTTCGTCGAAATGCGCAAGTATTGGAGGCGTCTGCAGGCGTCGTTTCAATTCTTGAAATGCTTCGACTTGCGCCGCTTCCCACTTGAATTCCACGTTGTTTTTCGTGAGCTGAGTTAGTGGCTCGGCGATGCGTGAAAATTCCTTGACGAAGCGTCTATAATAGGCGCACAAGCCGAGAAATCGGCGTACGGCCTTCTTGTCGGTAGGCGGCGGGAAGGCAGCGATGGCAGCTGTTTTCCGTGGGTCGGGGCGAACTCCAGACTGGCTGATGACGTGACCCAAGAACAGGAGTTCCTCGTATGCGAAGCGGCACTTTTCTGGCTTCAGGGTGAGTCCGGAGGCCTTTATTGCTTGAAGTACTGCGTCAAGTCGGCGGAGGTGTTCGTCGAAGTTTGAAGCAAACACAATGACGTCGTCCAGGTACACCAGGCAAGTCTGCCACTTAAATCCTGCCAGCACTGTATCCATAACCCGTTGGAAAGTCGCAGGCGCCGAGCAAAGACCGAAGGGCATGACTTTGAACTCGAAGAGACCGTCTGGTGTTATAAACGCGGTCTTCTCTCGGTCTCTCTCGTCGACTTCAATTTGCCAATAGCCGTTCTTGAGGTCCATCGACGAAAAGTACCTGGCGTTGTGGAGTCGATCCAGGGTATCGTCGATCCGTGGTAGAGGGTACACGTCCTTCTTCGTTATTTTGTTCAGGCGGCGATAATCGACGCAGAAGCGTAGGGTTCCGTCCTTCTTCTTCACTAACACCACGGGTGACGCCCACGGACTCTTTGAAGGCTGGATGATGTCGTCGCGTAGCATTTCGTCGACTTGGTTCTTTATGGCCTCGCGTTCCCGCGTTGAAACTCTGTACGGGCTCTGACGTAGTGGCCTGGCGCTTTCGTCTGTTATGATGCGGTGTTGTGCGACTGGGGTCTGTCGAA
Organism: Rhipicephalus appendiculatus; assembly: GCA_030522465.1. Lineage (NCBI taxonomy): Eukaryota > Metazoa > Arthropoda > Arachnida > Ixodida > Ixodidae > Rhipicephalus > Rhipicephalus appendiculatus. Next base: position 86,247 of record JALIZH010013984.1, on the reverse strand, counting down.
CTCTTGACGATGACGAAAAGCAGTCCTTGTATTGCAGGAGCAGGGTTTTGAGCTGTTCTTGTTTATGCGTCGGAAGGCTCGGATTGACGTCGAAAGTTAGTTGGTGAGCTTGGTTCGTCGTAGCATGTTCGGTAAACTCGGCGAGGGCGAGCGCGTCGCTGGCTTCCTCATTTTCTTCGATGTAGGCGACCGTCGTGCCTTTGCTCACATGCTTGTATTCGTTGCTGAAGTTCGTGAGCATCACTGTTGCTTTCCTTCACGCAACTCGGCGATGCCTCTTGCGACGCAAATCTGACGGTTTACAAGCAGGTGCTGATCGCCCTCGATGACGCCTTCGAAGTCTGTGGGTTTTTCGGTGCCGACGGAAATTATGACGCTGGAGAGAGGCGGAACGGTGACGTGCTCGTCTATCACGTTCAATGCATGGTTCCCCGGCGTCGTCTGGGTAGGCAGCGCTTTTTCTGAAGTTAGTGTTATCGACTCAGACCTTAGGTCGATGACGGCACCGTGGTCACTTAGGAAGTCCATTCCAAGTATCACATCCCTTGAGCAGTGTTGTAGGATAACAAAGCTCGCAGGATAAGTCCGGTTATTGATGGTGACTCTCGCCGTGCAGACTCCAATTGGCGTTATCAGGTGGCCTCCAGCTGTCCGGATTTCGGGTCCACTCCAAGCGGTCTTTACTTTCTTCAGCTTGGCGGCGAATGGCCCACTGACGACGGAATAGTCGGCACCAGTGTCGACGAGAGCGGTGACGTTGTGACCGTCGATGAGAACGTCAAGGTCGCTAGTCCGTCGTCTTGTGTTGCGGTTAGGTCACGGCGTCGGGTCACGGCTGCGTCGGTTTGTTCCGCCGGTTCCACGTTGCGCAGTGATGTCTTCTTCGGGCTGCGAAGTTTCCACGCCAGGGCCTGGTTCATCTTGCGACGGGTTCTTTAGATTTCGTTGCGGCATCGTCGTCGTCGGCGGCGGAGGATCTTCGGTAGTTCGTCGTACAGCAACCGCACCTCCATCGGTTGCTGCCCTTAGTTTTCCGAGTAAGGGCTAGGAGATCGGCCCCGGTTTGGGCCAGCGTACTGCCGGCGGTGCGGAGACACGTAGCGACCAGGCGATGGCGAGCGGGATGGTCGTCCGGGTGTCCACTGAGCTCCTGCGAGGTAGTCGGCGATGTCGCGTGGTCTTTCACCCCGCTGTGGACGCGGCGCGTCGATGGCGAAACCACGCAGTCCCATCTGACGGTACTGGCAGCGGCGGTAGGTGTGGCCAGCTTCTCCGCAGTGATAGCACAGTGGGCGGTGGTCAGGGGCTCGCCAAACGTCGGTCTTTCTCGGAGCGTTGCGCTGGCCGGCGGGTAGACGGTATGGCGTCGGTGGTGGTGGCGGCGGCGTCTGGCGTCGGAACTGCGGTGGTGCGAAGCCTTCACGTGGGCGCGGTGGTGGAGCGTTACGACGCGCTGCAGCAGCGTAGCTCATAGCCTGCGGTTGCTGCTCTGATAGCTGAGGAACGCCCAGGGATTGCTGGATCTCCTGGCGCACGACGTCAGCGAGAGAATCCACTTGAGGTTGGGAGGATGGCAACAGCTTACGCAGCTCTTCCCTAACTATGGCCCTGATTGTCTCGCGCAGGTCGTCGGATTGCAGCGCGTGACTCTCTCCGTAGGTCGTTAAGGGAATCCGGCGGTTGTACTGCGTTGTACGCATTTCAAGGGCCTTTTCTATCGTTGTTGCCTCGGTGAGGAATTCAGAGACCGTCTTCGGCGGGTTACGGACAAGTCCTGCGAACAGTTCTTGTTTCACACCCCGCATGAGCAGGCGAACTTTTTTGTCTTCGGGCATAGCAGCGTCGGCCTGGCGAAAAAGTCGCGTCATCTCTTCGGTGAAGATGGTGACGTTTTCGTTGGGTAGCTGCACCCGCGTCTCGAGCAATGAAGCGGCCCTTTCCTTCCGGACGACGTTCGTGAACGTCTCCAGGAATGCACTGCGGAAGAGATCCCAGGAATGAAGTGAGGACTCCCGATTCTCAATCCAGGTCCTTGCCGCGTCTTCGAGATAGAAGTAGGCGTGGCGCAGCTTGTCATCGGCGTTCCAGTTGTTAAAGGCTGCGACACGCTCATATGTTTCAAGCCAGGTTTCCGGGTCTTCCCGCGATGAACCACGGAACGTTGAGGCTCCTTGGGCTGGCGGAGCACGATCGATGCAGGCGGCGCAGGAGCTGTCATCGTCGCTGCTGTTGAAGTCGAAGTCTTGTTTTGCCTGGTGTTTTCCGGCAGGAGTCCGTGTTCTGGCTGCAAACCTTGCAGCCGGCGGCTAACTCGTTGCTGCAAGGGGGCTTCGGTGTCCTCTCCGCGGTGTGGGCTGGGCTCACGGCTTGAAGGGGGCGTTCGGTACATGGACCGGGAAGCACCTCCACCAGATGTCACGTGGTCGTGACGTCGACGAAGGCAAGAGTCGGCGAGTTAAAGAAGAAACTCTTTATTTTGGCCGAACTTGTGGCCGGGCAACTGAAGGTCAGACTACAGCAATACACGCTGGCACTGAGAGCGGCGAACAGAGCGTCGGCCGTCGATCAAACTGAACATCGTTGGAGCGCGCCGGCTTTTATGCATCACGCGTCGAACATTCTAGCCTTATCACTGGTCATCGCGCAAGCTCTGGAATAATCTCGAGTGGTCGCGTCTTGCGCGCAATCTTAACAGAACGATCTACAATAATCGCGAAGGTTCCAGAACAATAAGGCGCGGTTTGAGCTGAGCTTTGCTGACGGTCTTTGTGGGCGAAAACCGAATACAACAAAAGTGAAAATAAGAATAGCGCGTGGCAGTATGATTTGCTGAATTGGATTTTGCAGAAAATACTGAAGTTTTCTAAAGCAGAAATGCCAGGCATTCGCGGAAAGCGCAACAAAGTCACAGCGAAAGCTTCGCTATACCTTCGGACTTCACCCTGGCACAATGATTGTTCTTTGGAAACTGCTCGTCAAGATGCCAATGTCTGCACTATACTCTTCTATTGTTGCCCTGTTTCGAACTACATCACGACGAGGTCATCAGTGGCGCCATTCATACTTAATGTGGAGGCAATAACACAGACACCCCTGTCACGAACGTACTTCGCAAACGAGGCTGTCAAGATGCGCTCGCAGCTCGTCATTGGCGCTTGACTAGGCAATTGGCCTCATTCGCTGCTCCACAGTGGCATTTGTTCCAACCCAATGAGGCTTGGAGAAGCGGTTCAGGTGAAGACGTCATTTTCTGTATTGCCCTTCTATCGGAGTTGCCGAGAAAGCAATGCATTCTTAACCATAGAGCACATGTGGTCATCCTGGATGTCCTATCATGCTTCCGGGTAATGTCGCGTGAATGTACTTAGAATAAGTAAAGTGCAAGAGCTTGGGAAGTTACTTACAAACACGAAGAGATGCACACAGAGTAGATACACACAACGCCACCGCCAGTGTAAGCGTTAGCGCCCGCTGCTTCACATCTACACATGGTTCCCTTTAGCGGGAGATGGTCTAATTTTTATTGTTCTTTTATTTGAATCTTCGCAAACGGACAACTCTGATTTCTCTCACAATGAAAGGCCCCACCACCGACACCTAAACCAGAATTTCTGTGAGTAACGCTGTCGCGTTACAAAGGTAGGAGGTCGTTGGAATGACATACAGAGCGATTCAGTGGGAGAGGTATTCTCACGTTTGCACGTGGACATTATTATGAAATAGGTTTTACGTACTCCATGTACCAGTGATGGTGGTGGTAGTAGTGGTAGTTGCGATAATGCTGCGGCACGCGAGGTTAACCTAGCAGACGTGACCGACCTACTACTCTGCCCGAGTGGCGGTTGTCATGTAGCAGGCTTCATGCAACACAGAATCCATTCTATGGCTCACAAAATCGGAAGAAATGTGAGACGCTTCCTCGCACACAGGCTATTCGTGGTTCTGAGATGACGGCCTGTTCAACAGCTTGGTAAGGGGCTTACTTTTTAATGCGAAAACCTTAAGTGGACATGTTGGCGATCCCGTACGCAAGAATTCGCGAGACCTTAAGGTGCCGTAAGTTCTCGCACGGGTCGGTAACGTTTCAGAAGTTTTCGCCCCGAACACACGTGGCCTTATCCGAGCAATGAAGTCACACAGTGACGTCACAAATTTTGGCTATCTATGACGTCGCAATTGCGTCGTCATGGAGTGTTAGCGTGACGTCACACTGTGACGTCTTCATACAAATTGCGTAACAACTTTTTTCTCTTTCTCTAGCCCTCGCGTACTTCACACTCTTGTTTACCTGCTTTGCCCCTTTTCCAGTTGATTACATCGCACCAGAAGCTCTCTTTTTTGTTTCCTTCGGGTGAAGCGCAATGCATTTGTCACCTGTTGACTACCTTGTTTCCTCTAGGTATATTTGTGTAAACGCCACAATTTATTTGCGATAGAATAAAATTGAATCAGGAGGACAGTCAACTGAGTTTACTGTCCTCCAATATAAATCACTGTAGCCAGTGATTTATCTGTGGAGGCCCTGACCCCTCTACTTTTATCTGCATTAGCTTTCTTTATACCTGCACGCGGGTTACACCTGAAGCAAAACTTTCGGGCACAGCCAGAGTGGAGCCCTGCCAACCATCTCCCCTCTGGCTGTGTCTGTAGTTCACAGCTGTCTTTTAGGGGCGAAGCTCCTCTTAGTCTAACCTTGTCAGGCGTAACGCGTAACCCCCAGTATCGCCTGCCATCTCGGAGGCCATGATAAGAGATGACCATTTCTCGTCTCATTTCCTAGATGGCGTTACTCTGCCGCTACTCTCCGATTGGCTGCTGTGCGCGCTTTGCCTGAGTGCGCGGCGATCGAGTGCCTCTCTCAGTCTCCTGGATCGTCGCCGTACGTGTCGAATCGTTGGTGGGGCATGGACGAAGCGAAACAGCGGGCGCGGAGGGCCGCGGCGGCTCGTGCTCGCCTTTCGGGGTCCGCTGCTCTCACTGCTCGGAGTGCACGTTGCCTCGCGGCGCCATTTGCGCGCACCGTCTCGGGATCCGCAAGGCGCCGCGCACGCTTCGCTGCCGCTTCTCCGACTCGCCCCGCGGGATCCTGACGAAACGGCATCAACCATAACCTCTCAAGCTTCGCCCACCTCACCATCATTCACCTCGGGGATATGCTGTGATTTTTTTTTCAGTACACATGCAAAGGCTAAGGGGTCACCTATTTATATTTAAATCTGTACTTTAAAATTAGTTGGGTTTGTTTGTGAGGCCGAAATTCATGAACGTGCCTGCAAATATTACCATTTTTAATCCGAGTAGCCTTGACGCTGCTGGGTTCCGAGCAAGAGATAACCATCCGGAGGGCAATCAGCAAAACAAGCAATCTTTGTTATCTCAAGCTCCCTCTCATGCGTCCTTCCTTTCGCTCAACTTATTTATTTCTACATCTTACTACGAGAGCACGAAGTCTAAGAAGAATGGAAAGCAAAACAGTAAGCTCACCTCTAGAGACAACAAGGCAGGAGACGGGTCGTGTGCCGGCTTCGCTGCGTGTTAAACAAACAGCAACTCTGCTCATCATGCCGAGCTTAGCAAAAAGCAGCAGACGAACTTCACGTGGACAGTTTATTGTTTTCCTTGTCTACGGTCTGATATGAAAACCTGGGGCAACAGTCTCATCACTGCGATTGATGTGCGCCCTGTTTCTTGTCTGCAAAGCTTAGACATTCAACTAACATTGCAGCAAAGCTGTCTATAAGTATTTCTGACTGGCTCGAACTCCGAGACAGATCATAAACATGCGACGCTAACGAAAAACTGGCTGTCGACGATAGTTGGCCCCGGAGGAACCACGTGACTGCACCAAAAGTCAGGTGTCTAGTCGAAGCCATGTCGAAACGTAACCAAACCTCCCAACGGAAATTTCCTTCCATACAAACATTCCTCACTTGTTAAGTATGAACATTTTGTCGTTTCAATGACAGGGGATGACACGAATAAAAGGCAGCAACATCGAGTGCAGTCCATGGCATTAAGGGGTGTAGTGCTGGCGTTCACTTATTCACAATATATAGCGCAGACTCTATTTTAACGCGTATATTAAAGGGCTTCATTGGAATAACTTCTGCTAATTAATACAAAATAAGATAACACCTTGCGTGGTCTCCAAGTTTTTTGTTGTGTGCCATGGCTGTTTCGGTGAAGTTCAGGAACACTTTGCACGTACACAATATACACGCTATGCGTGAATACACTTGTGCAAATAAAAAAAAACACAGAAAAAGGACAGAGTATCGAAACCCCGGTATCCCCGGAGGTCAAGGACATAATGCGAATCTGTCACCCAAAAAGTAAAAAAAACTAGCAGTCGTTCTGTGTACGAATACAACCGATGAGCGAAGCTTCCTTAGACATGGGACGCACGCGGCCACTCGGCGCGCGCGGCGTTTCATTGTCCATGCACGGCCGCTGATCCAGCGGCCGTGGTTCATGCAGTGGACCAACCACTGGGCGGACGACCGGGTGAAGCGATGGTTTCGCGCGTTCGCCGGTTTGAGCGGAGAGGGCAGAGTCGAAGAAAGAGGAGAGGGGGACTAATCTGTCTCCGTTTCGCATTCGTTCGTATTCTCGCGCTTTGCGCATCGTGCAGACGCCATCCGCGTTCCAGCGCTCATAAAGCTCATTCATCCTCCCGCGTGAGGGCGAGACGCCACAGCTGGCACCGTGCCAGGGAGCTTCAACGGCGACGGCGACGGCGGGGGTGCCATATTAAGGAGCTTCGCTCCTAAAAAGTATCGATGGGCCACGGTATGGATGAGGAGAAGTTGTATAGAAGAGATAGAGCCTTTATGTCGTACCAGCTGTAGAAGCCGGTCCGCATTTCACCAACATTCGCTATTCCTGCAAACATGTACTCGTCTTTAAGTCTTTTAGGCGACGGCGGGGGTGCCGGCCTAAGGAGCTTCGCTCCCTAAAAAGAGCGAAACGTGTACTCATGATTGCGTTTAGACAAGCCATACAAAGAATAGGCGTTCGTCCCATGTCACTTCTTGTGTTCATCTCGTTTACGCCTTATTCCTTCCGTTAACCATACAACGAAGGCAGGCACCCTTTCCTAATAACTCCTGCTAGCTCTTGTTGTTCTTTGCTGCATTGCACTTTTGTGTATAAGAAAGCAGTCCTTGCCGGTACTCACATTTGGAATCTGGCACATTAGGATCGCACGCTGCAGGGGTTCTGCTTCAGGGAAGCTGAAGTGGTATTGAAAGTAGGTACAACTTCGTGTTTAACAAGGTCCGACCTTATAGTCGATGATGTCGTGGTTTTTTGCGCGGTAATTGTGCACGTAAGAAAAGTTTGTCTGGCTCCGCCCACGCGAGCGCGCCAAAAGCGTGGGCGTGCAAACGAACTACGTGATCTTCAGTACCTTTGGCGAAGCCACGCTGCACTCCGGCGCAAGTTTCCCGCCTAACTGCTAGGGCACTGTTTATGCACCCGAGCCTGAAGTAAATGTAGATATGCCGTAAGGTATGTAGCTATGTTATAATATCCGTCATTACTGACAAACATCACAGTGCAATGTGAAAAAACGCCTCATATCTTCAACCGTCACCTCCGTGACTAGTTCCGTCAGCGCCATTGCCAGAGCTAATTGCTGAGGTCACGCTTTAACAATACCGTTGTTGTAGATGACGCGTCCGTGCTGTAGATGACGTCACTGGCGCTCTCTCAGCATGTCCAAAAGCTTTGCGGACCGCAGCCGCTGTTTCTTACTCAACTATACTACTTGCTTTCATTTTTGAGAACTATCAGGTCGGTTTTATAATTCAGCAGGGATCAAACTGTGATTACCCACTTCAATGTAATTTTTTTTAATGTTCTTCATTTTCTCTTTCAAATTAGAACTTGGGAAACAATACCTTGTTTAGTTACTTCCTGGGAAAATCAGATAAAGGAATAGTCACCGTGTTTGCTTCGACCAGACATAGCGCATTCATGAGGACCCTGCACACGTACGCACAGGACTCCTGCAGCAGAAGACGTCGCGTGATTAGTGGCATTTGAATTCACAGCCTGGCCTGCACCCCACCGGACCTCCTTCCCTTGCAAAGAAGAAGGTTACAACACGTCAGGAGCACTGCGATCTGGGAGGCGTTGTTCTGGGGGGAACCAGGCGAATATGTTGCGAGCACTTGAATGTGAGCGACCGGGTATTTCCTATTTGTGTGTGTTCTTTCTAACGGTGGGACATGTTTTAATACTCTGGGAAAACGTCGCCCCATATTCGGTGCATGTTATGCATTCAATGTCTTAGATCGTGAAGCATTTCCTATTTAGGTGTTCTAACGCTATATTTAGCGCGAAAGTTATCATGCGCTGGTATTGTAGAAAAATTCAGACTCTTCCTTATATAGACATTTCGGATTACACTGCATAACGGCTTTCTGAATTTGAATTTGCAAGCAAAGCAAGACGTAGGCGGGACGAGCACAAGCTTCAGACGTTTCGTTTAAAGCGAGTTCCATTCCGTTATGCTCATTAAGGCGCACCACTGTTCATAACGCAGCAACAGTGGCTAGTTAGTTCGTCGTCATCTTGCAACGCTCAGCGAGGTATGACACTTACCGAGGAAAAACGTGTTGCCTTTCGTTTTTCATCGTTAACCTGGCAGTGCATGATGTGATCAAGCAGCCACTGCTCATTACTATCGAAACTTACGAACGCTATCTTGGAGACACGCCAGGAGTAGTGCGGCAAATATGCGCAGAAGAAAGCGTCAGGCATATAATTTACCTTCTACTCCTAGCTATAAAATTTACCTCTGATCTTCTGCCGTGGAGTTCCGTCGCCAGCCGCTTCATTAGTCACGGTTGTAATTTCGAATCAAATGCCGCTGATTTACATCGAACAGATGCTTAGCTCGTACTTTACTAATACCGGCAGAAAAATATGGCCGCAGCGAAGAAGTCGATACACCTGAGAGAGGCTTGCATGCTTAATGTAGGCCATGCACGCTTCTTATCCTAATGAGCTCTTGGTGCTAGCGAAGTCTATGCTTGCGGCGGTTTATGCAGAGATCATGAAGGCGTACGCACTAAAAATAAGTAATAAGCTTACCATGCTCCAAATTCCTTCTTCTGCGGAAGGATTTCCATTAGTCGGCTAACGTGAAAAGGTAAGGGGAAGTGTAGGCGTATGCAGGCAGAAATAATTGGGCCACCTGGTGATCCGAGGCAGTCAAGGCAGTAATCTGACTTGGTCCGCACTGTTTTATGTCCAAAGGTTCATGTCCAAACTCTCAACTAAACTTTGTTCAATTTGACAGACACTATTTTGTTACACACATGTGGTCATCCAGATCATAAAAAGTAACACACGAAGGAAACAAAAAGATATCGAACTTGCGTATTCAAACACAACATTTTTTTTCTGCAGGGCGGTAGGTGGAACGTTAATACATGAATTCTGATTTGTTATTATGTATGTCCAAAGCCTCTATTATTGACCGGAGGTGTCCGGCGATGATTCCTGGCGATGATGTTAGTTTTGCTGAATTGAGGAGCCCACCCCCACTCCTTGCAATGCGCAGCTATATGCGATAGGCCATCTGCTCGAGTGTTCGCCTCACATTCTTTCAATGTAACATCCTCGCATCTTCCGGTGTACTGTTGCACATTACTTTAGTTTTCAGCATAATAGCCTTCCGACATACCGTTTTGCTTTCCTTCTCCAATTCAGTAATGATGCGTTGCAACTCGTCCAGTGAGTTACTCATTAATGCAACGCCATCAGCGAATCGCAGGCTACTAAGGTACTCCACATTCAGTCGTATCCATAACTCTTCCCAGTCTATGGCCTGGAAACCTCCGGTAAGAGCGTTGTGAATAGAATTTTCACCCTGCCATACAACTTTCTTGATTGAAACTTGTCACTTGCTTTATGGAGGACTATGGTGGCTGTGGAGTCGAGCAGGTGTAGATTTTTTCCAGTATTTTATATATGGTTCGTCAACGCCCTCATTTCGCATTTGATATTGATGCGTAAGTCTATTTGATGACAGAGGTGCAGATGGCCATGGGCTGACACGAATTATCGGAATAGCAGGATAAAAGCTGTAGAACGGTAGCTTGGCTGGTCCTACTTCAACCAATAACTCGACAGCAAAGCTGCGCTGTGCGGGCGAAAAAGAACGTACAGCGAATGCAAGAACCTCCTCGTTTGAAAAGGCGGAAAGCTACATCAAAAGTTATTCAGCAAGAGAAATATTCAAAAATATCCACAAAAGCACATTCAGTCACCTATTATTTTAAGGAATGAATCTATCTTTTGAATGCCTTGCCTTTCTTTCAACTGTTCAATTGATATTTATCTAGCAGAAAAATAAAGAGGTGGTCTCTTTGACAAACTAACTGTAGATATTTGGAGGCGCAAACAAGCGAGACAGTGTATGGCCAGCCACAAAACAGCGCAGTTTGTGTTTGCGAGCTCCTCTCTGTCTTCTTGGTTGGCGCTTTTAAATAGTTACAATGATACTGTTGGTTTGGGTTCCCAAGGCTTTATATTTCATTGTTTCTCGCATAGGCATAAACGTTCATTGATTTTGTTTTTTTTTAGCTTGAGATTCTTTTGTTGTTAATTAGGAACTGGTTGCAAATGAGCTTTTCGTCCTCACACAATGGTTCCTCATGTGAGTGAAGCACGGAAAATGCACTTTTCTGTGCAACAGTAAACGACCTGCCGTATTTTGTTCTTCCAGCTTTTTCCCGAGGACGATGGAGTACGGTCGCTTTTCTATTTAGTAACTTGCGGTTTCCACAATGTGAGTGAAGCAAGTAGTTATTTAGATATCAAAGCTTGTATACACTTCGTGCTTCTTAATCCTGTTTTGTGCTACTGCATGTGCTGTTTTAGAGGTCAGATATTTCGCGCAGCTGTTATATGTCCATACTGTACATAGGTGACGGGTGAAACGAGATTGTCTTTTTTCTTTTTCTGCGTAATGTGTTTAGACACCTGCGCGCTGCAGCAAACTGAAAGATCGACATCAGAACCCGTGCGCGAATCAACCCACTCCCAGATTGTAGGCTACTGGTCTTCATACATCGAAGAAGCGTTGAAAATCTGGCTAGTTGGTATAGATTGCTAGTGAAATATTGGCAGCGGAAACAAACGGCACACAAAAGAGGACACAAACAAGTGGAGACTGAAACTTGGATTTATTCACAGAAGGTCATATATATCAGAAAAACACGAAGGGGAAATACAAGAGGGAAGGGGTCCACCATAATCAAGCTCTGCCAGAAACGCGATTTCACAACTAATAGCGATATAAAAGCTGAGCTGACACAACTTTCGATATTCTTTTTCATGAGAAAGGCTTCCTCCGAAATCTCCCTAGTTTTAGTGTCACGATGGGCGTATGAAACAGACGTGTGCAAAAATTCAGGTACGCGCAACCACACTTTGTGCAATGGGCGGACAAATGTAAACCCGGGGCAGACTTTAGCACATTGTGTTCTCCCAGTCGCACGTCTGTTTATACGCTCATCGTGACACTAAAATTAGGGAGATTGCGCAAGCATTTTTTATCAAAAAAGAATATCGAAAGTTGTGTCAGCTCAGCTTCTATATCGCTATTAGATTGTTAAACTTCGTTTCTAGACGACACTTGATTATGGTGGAACCTTCCCTCTTGTATTTCCCTTTCTCATCGTTTTTTTTTCTGGCATATATTATCTTCTGTGAATAAATCCAAGTTTCAGTCTGCACTTATTCGTGTCCTCTTTCTGTGTCCCGTTAGTTTGCGCTGCCAATATTTCACTATGATTCATACATCGATAAACACTGCACGTGGGGATAAAAGACGCTTTATTCATGATTCTTGCCCGTACACAAATTGGAGAGAAACATTTGGACAAATGGATGAAGTTCGCAAGAAAGGGAGAAATAAATTGGGTGACACATCACTGGAATCGCACAAATTTGCGCCTTGACATGAAATCATTGTTGTGGGGCCCACGATATTGCTTAGCTTTTCTCTTCACGGATATTAACTTCTTATCTTTCTACCCCTCGGTAAGGTGCTGAATGGCTGTTGGTTTTGGACGCATAACTGATGGTTACGGTGGTTAGCATGCTTAGGATCTTAGGTTTACCTTAGTACGGTTTTAAAGTGTTCAGAAAGACAGAAAAGAAGAACGTCGCTACATAATATACAGAGACTCCGGTGACTGATGGCTATCGTTGCAATGCTAGTAAGAAAATTTTAGTACAGCTTTTTAGACTCTGTATCATAACCTCTCTAATTACAGACAAGGTGGTAGGTGTACGTTTTAAAATAAGACTGCACCTTCTATAGCACAAATAAACCGTTTTTGAGTCAATTGTATTTTTCGCAGGATAATCCCCATATAAGAAGCAGCAAAAAAAGTCCCTATTAACTTGCACAGCGGTTGTCCAGAATAAATTTACAAAGTGCAATGTGTTCGCGCATCCATGCGACGCGAAGAAGTAAGCACCTACTTCAACAACTTTCTTTTTTTTTCTCCCGCAAGTGATCGTTGCGATTTCACATAGCAGCAATCGCTCAAAATTTGCCCAGCATCTGAGCTGTCTTTCTTTTATGGCGCTCGACTGCTGACCCGAAGGTCGCGGGATCGAATCCCGGCCGCGGCGGCTGCATTTTCGATGGAGGCGAAAATGCTGAGGCCCGTGTACTTAGATTTAGGTGCACGTTAAAGAACCCCAGGTGGTCAAAATTTCCGGAGCCCTCCACCACGGCGTCTCTCATAATCATATCGTGGTTTTGGGACGTTAAACCCCAGATATTATTATTATTATTATTATTATTTCTTTTATGAATAAATTCGGATGCAAGACATTTTTTTTGTGTGTGTGTAAGAACAAGGACTCGTAGGGCAGACCGCAAATGATTTTCCTCTTAACAGCATTTTTCCTCATTAATGTGGTGACCTTCACTGAAGTTTAGGTTAGTTGTCACTATTGGGAGGTTCTTGCTCTTGTGAAGTGTATTTTCGCAAGAACGCTTTCGTGATAATGATACGCGTTCTGGGCAAACGTTCTCTCCATAACAACAGCCCGAAAGATCTTCTTACTCTCGATTGGAAGCCGACAGGAGTCTTCCAGCGCTTTAAGAGAATTAATTATCTCTGAGTAACTGCGACTGAAACATTTAACATGCGCTTCCAGTCGGCAACGTCGAAAACATTGCACTGCTTTCAGGAAACGCTATGACGGGTTCGGATAGAGTCTACGCTCCAACAAATAACATTTCCTTCACTTTGACTCGTTTAATATATGGTTCACTGTTGATACACATATGCATTGATTGCGTACTTTTACTACTGAGAAGAGGTTTATTGGCGGTGCGTTTCTGTGGTGACTCTACGGAATGCAACACAGCAAGGCGGAGCGGAGCACCGTTGGTCGGTTGGTTTGGTCCTGGAAGACTGGCTCGTCCTTCTACGGGGAATCGGCCACGAAGCGTGCGGCAGTAGGACTTGGGAAGGGGAGAAAATAAAAAAAAAGAAAACTACGCGAAAAAGGTGATTATTAGTAAAGCAAAAATGTTAGCAGTACTATTGATTCTTAAAGAAATGCTAATTAAAACGACTAATAAAGAACAGAAAGAGAGAATAAACTTTTATTGCGAGCAAGCGCACTGTGCGCCCAAGGTGGGCGGCCTCCTTATTCCAGGTAGCCGCGGGCCTTCGCCATCTCCCGCGCCCGTTGAAACAAGCTTCGCGCTGATTCTTCAGGCTTGGGTCCGATGTGCTTGGCCTCCCACTGCTCTTCGGTTAGTGCGGCGGCGCTTGGGTTTTGTCTGCATCCCCATACCCTGTGGCATAGGGTGTCCGGGACATCACAGAAAAAATAAGTAAGCCAGGAAGATGCCGGCGGCTCGCTCGCACGAGGCGAGCGAGCCGAGCGAGCCCAGCACCCGAGCGTTGGCGATGATGCTGACCGAAGACGCGTCTTCATCTTCGCAATTTTCCCCTGTTGAAGAAGAGTCACCCTGGAGACCCAAGAGTGTGGAGGCAGAGGGTTATGGTATGGCTCGAGACGGGCCACGTGGGCGAGGTCACGTCCACGCCGGCGTATGTAATCAGATGGGGAAAATGGCTCAATGAGAAAATTCACCAGGGAGGTTTGCTGCAAAACGCGGTAGGGCCCTCGTACTTTGGAACGAGTTTTTGAGGAAAGGCCAGCAGTTTGGTAAGGAACAGCTAGCCATACAGGACATCCCGGAGAATAGCGTGTTCTTCTTCACACTACCTTAATTCACGTTAACTGACATTTCAGTCGCATTTGCTTAACTTTAATTCACACGTCATTCAACTCAATTCCCCCTTGAATAAATCTAATTCGCCTTTATGTTGCTTCACCTTATGCACCAAATATCACTGTAATCACTTGGCATACACTGACTATGTTAAGTCCTTCTTGAACCCCTTTTCTTTCTGAGCCATCCTGCATGTAAAGCGCAATTGCACTACTTTCAGTGTTTGGGCCTTCCTTTAGGAAGTAGCATCCCGGATTTTCTTGCTCAAGAACCATATAAGGGCTTAGCTTCAATAAAATGTTATATGGACGCACAATCACCGGTGTCCTATTAATCAACGTTGAAAGAATTGGTTCTTTTTATGGCTCTGAGCATGTATTTGCGAACCCGCAGTGCCGTGGGACTTGTGTCGAACGCAACCGCGCCCAAGCATTCAACTACGCATGCGTCTCAGTGTGCAAGACACCGGTAACCGGGGCCAATCTTTTGCCTTAATCTTGCCACGCAGGTGGCGTCCCTGGTATCGATCGCTCGCTCGTCATTCTGGCGGTACCTGCTCGACTCTTGTAAGGGAAAGCCGCGGCCCGGCCGAAATAATTAATCTGATCTCTGTCACATGTCAGGTAGGCCGCACCGTCAACGGTGCCTTCCACTCGACGACAGCGTGACGCATGTCGCGTTGGTCATCGGAGCGTGTCCAATGCGTGTGAGTGGACTTTTTTTTCCTGCAACAAGATGGCTCCACTTGCCGACCCGATATATTGGAAGCTAAATTCTGACGTACTAAGTGCCGAAGTCACGATAGCGTTGAGGCGCGTCGTAGTTCAGTGCTCCTGATCAATTATGACCACTTGGAATTCTCTAACATGTATACCTAAAAATCCAAGCGCGAACGTGTTTATGCATTCCGCCATCATCGAAACGTTATGGCCCGGCCGCTCAGCTCGAGTACCCACGCACTTCATCTTTGCAGCACAATACTTTCACCGCTATGTAATCACGAAGTAAGCAGTAAGCATACAAAAATAGCATTGTATTAGTACACTGTGGTCTAGCTCACATGAAAATGATAACATTATTAAATGCGAAGCATTTATTTGCTAACTACAGGCACTTTTAGAGTGTCTATCCGCGTATCTGTATCTATCTCTCTATCTATCTATATAGCCGCCTACGTCTGGGTGCTCTCGTGATCACCCCCTTAACTTGGGATAAACCAAAATTAGTATGGGAGGGTAAGACGGTTTGACAAATATGACTCACTGGTCATGACATGAATAATGTGACAATGCCGTCGCGTACGTCGTCAAAGCCTTTCGGCCAGACACGTGTGGCGCATACCCATATACCACGGGCGGGTATGTGCCACAGGCATGCGGGACACGTGCCACAGGAACGGCGAGAACAGACATTGGTAATTTTGACGGGACACCGTTAAGAAAAAGCTGACATCGGCAGCGTTGACCCGACGAATGCAAAGAATAAGTGGCAGGGTCCCAGCAGGAATCGAACCCCAGCATTCTGCGTGGCAATCAAGTATTGTAGCACAGAGCCACGCCAGGTCTGGGAACTGCTTTTCAAATAGACCGTGATGTACGTGAAACGTCAATTGTAGGTTGCAGTGTTGGCTATCCAATTTTATAAACATTACATATGCACTCCTCTGATACAGCCGTCACGTCGGGTTAATGTCAATTGTAATTAAGCGCCACCCACTGAATTTAATTTACGTAGCAGTGTCCAGGGGTACCATCCTCGCGAGCACAAGGTGTTTGCTAATATCGATGTTGCTGTTGGCATCGTTAGGCAACTCCAGACAACTGGTTATATAAAAGATATGCGACTGTTCAACATATGTCTGTGCTTACAACATTTGTACATATATTTAGCGTCATTTCGCAACGTTTCGCTCAATAAAAGAATTACAAAAATTGGGGGGACCCTTAATCATCGCCTTTAAGAGTTGAACGCGATAGCGATATCCTGTCCCTTCAATCGCTTGGTGCATACTATGTAATGGGTAGCATGCTTTAAACCAGGAGCAATTATGCGCGGCAAATGTGGGAAATGTTTTCGAACTTGCTATTCACCCACTAGGTGGTGTTAAGGGAATACGCGCAGTAAGGTGTGTGCCGTTTGTAATGAGTGGCTGGCTTTAAACTATGAAATCGTTATGATAGTCACATAGTCTGACGCCCGATGGCAATGTACGCTTGTACCACGCAATATTCCTGGGATATTACATGTTATATTGCGACGCCTATATAAAGGACGCTTGCGTTTGCGAAGCATGAAAGTTCTTTTCAATGCATTTCCAAGCCGAGGAAGTTATTTTCACAGTATTTCCAAGCAGAGGCATGGCTGTGTGGTAGAACACCTGCTTGCCACGCGGACGACCCGGGTTCGGTCCTCACTCGGACCCGAAAACTTTTATTATTTATTTTATTTTCATCTTTCTCGATTTTTCGGTCACGGACAAGATGATGATTTTTCGCTCCCAACCAACGACGCCGACGCCGACGCCGACACCGACGCCGACGCCGGAATTTCTGCGAAACGAGCTCTTTAACGCTATCGCGTAAATACAGTCACCTTCCCTCCGCATGCTTCGCATAACATCGATTCCCTATGGTACGTGGGATCTCCCGAACTTTTCGTTAAACGCTGTGCAACCTTCCTTGGGCAAATGGGCGAGTCCTATATTATGCTTTTACCTGACACCTGTGCAAAGAACTAGTCTAGCATCTCACATTTGTTAACCATATGTCCTTGTGCATTTTTGAAGTGCCAAATGGCTAATCAACTACAGTGCTTTACTCGATTCTTGGTAAGAATAATATGTCCCATTTTGCGTACAATAATCATGATTTTATTATGAACCACGCTGTACTGAAAAATATGTGACTAATTTTCAGAACTAACCATTCCTTTTACACGCTCGTAAGTCTATGGGAAAACGCACGTAGTTAAGTTTAGTTCCTGCTCGAATGCGGCTGCCATGGCCGATATCTGGAACAGCTGCCTCAAAGCGGCGCACTGCGATAAGCCATCAAGCCATTAAGGCATGGCGGATCATTCCCATGGTATGAAACCTGGAAAAGTTCACCGAATAGAAAGTTCACTGAATAGCGATCGCAAAATTCATCGGTACTTCTTTCGGAACAATGGCACAAGTTCAGCGATCCTGTAACTCTGGTAGTTGAGCGCTCGTGTGGTAGAGTACGCCAGCAGTTGAGCTGTGTAGTTCGAAGCCCACGGCATATCACCGCACCTGGGAATTGGCAACCCCAGGGGATTACTTCATGCCCACATTCTTCCGTGGGAGACTGCGCTGACCAAGGAGGTTTTAAAAAATGCGCAGACCAAGTCAGAGCCGCATGAACAGCGTCGGCTGATCCAGCAGGCACGTGGAGTTGGCGCGAGCCATTGGCGTGCTGCAGCTAACGCTCCACTCTACGAGGATCATCACTCATCTTCATGCAAATAAAAGTTGCGCACTTTCTCACTTTCTCTCTCATTCATTTGAATTCAATGCGGAAAAACGCCTGTGAGCTCTTGAGAAGTACTTAAAAACTACAAGAGTATAAAAAGAAAAAGGGGTGGTCAGATTGCGGATGCTATGGTGATATATTTATGTTTAATAGCGCTTGCAAATAAGTTTGCAGGATTTTGCAATAACCATATGTGATGTTTTTAGAATAAAATGTCCCGCAGGGTTTTATACATAGAACATAATTATACTGTTTAGAATACATCTTTTCAAGTTTAATTGAGGAAAGGTGGGTCACTGCTGTTCTTGAAATAAAAGTGTCCCGTGAAAATACGAATGCCAGGAGTGCTCTTGTTGAACCAGTGCGGACTTCTGTTTAATGCGGTCTGCGTGAAGACAAGTGACACCCTCTCAACTCACACATTTCGTGCACTCTTTCTGCAGAAATTCTGAGGAGACTCGGTAGCCACTGGATGCAACATGCCTTCAAAATGTCGGCAGGAGATAAGGTAATTAGGCTGACTGTTGCAGGGCTGAAAGGTCAGACCTCTTTCATTCTAAATTTTTTTCATAATAAATAAAAGATTATAAAATGCGTCATATATATATATATATAGTGGGGAAAAGAATCACGCGGAATAGCACCCGGAAGTAAATGTTAAAAAAATATATAAAGCACGCAGGAAAAATCGTTCTTGAAAGGACTGACGTTTCGGCAGCGGGACGAAGGCCGGTCCCGTGGCCGAAACACCAGTCCTTTCAAGAACGAGATATATTTTTTGAGCATATATATATGTTCAAAACGAACATATATTTGAGTATATATACATATATATATGGGGGTTTCGTACGTCGAGCAGACCTGTTTATTTGTTGCTCTGTGCAAGGGCCTTTCTAAGACAGGTCTGGCTGCTGGCGAGCGCGAGCACAAGCACGAGCGACAACCACAGCCGCCGATCGTCGTCCTCCTCTTCCTAGCAGCGTAGCGTCTGCCAGTTGTATTCAGTACAATTTACTCCCCGCGGAATAAGGAGCAATCCTGGCGACCTAGGGTCCAGAAAACACCGGAGGTATCCTAGCACTGCTTTAGTCGGGACACGTGGACTATTTCCCGGCCACGACGACGATGGTCAGAATGATGGCTCTAGTGGCTCGATGAGGTAGTTCACGGGCGACGTTTGTTGAACTACGCGGTATGGACCATGGTACTTGGGGAAGAGCTTAGTGGCAAAGGCCAGGAGCAGTAGATAGAACACGCGGCCAGACGAGCGAGCCAGGATCATACGAAGTAGTGTCAGTGGACGCGTCGTGGTGGTATTTCTGGCGCCCCTGGTCTTGTGTTGTGAGCGAGCGTGCAAGTTCGCGGCTATCTTCAGCGTATGTTGCTGCCTGGGACAGAGTCGTGGACTCTGAGGCGTCGGGTCGGTACAAAAGAATATTGTCCATAGTACAAGACGGCTCACGTCCATAGAGGAGAAAAAAAAAGAGAGAACCCAGTAGTGCTTCGAACGGCGGTATTATAAGCGAACGTTACAAATGGTAGTACGCGGTCCCAATTGGAGTGGTCGGACGAGATATACATGGACAGCATGTTCCCGAGAGTGTGGTTAAAACGTTCCGTCATCCCATTGGTTTGAGGGTGATAGGCGCTTGTAGTGCGGTGCACGACGCGGCACTCACGCAGCAATGATGTGATGACGTCGGAGAGAAACACACGACCGCGATCACTCAGTAACTCTCGAGGGGCTCCATGGCGAAGTACCAGATAGTGCAGAATAAAAGTGGCAACGTCTTTTGCTGTAGATGAAGGAAGAGGTGAAGTTTCGGCGTACCGTGTGAGGCGGTTGACGGCAACGATGATCCAACGCTTACCGTCTGCCGTGCTCGGAAGGCGACCGTAGATGTCGCGGCCGATGCGGTCGAATGGTTGGGCGGGCATGGCAAAGCTAACAAGGTGCCGGTAGCGTCTTGCGTCTCTGGCATGTGGAACATGCCCGAACGTACTGTCGAATGAAACGGTACATGCCACTCCAGTAATATCGAAGCCTGATGCTAGAATTAGTCTTGAGGAAACCCGCGTGGCCGCATTGTGAGTCGTCGTGGAATGTAGAACATATTTCGGACAGGATTTGTCGCAGAATGGCGAGTAACCACTTACGGCCGCCGGGTGTGTAATTTCAGCGGTACAGAACGTCTTCACAAATGGCGAAGTGCTCGGCTTTCCGATGCAATGTCCGAGAAGATGGAAAAGGGGTCCGGCCAAACAGGATGCCGAGAATAGAAGCAAGCCACGGGCCCTTGCGTTGCTCAGATGGCATGTCGGAGATGGTGAGGGCGGTGGTGTCGTAGGTAGTATGTGTGAAGCAGGCAGATTCAGGAGACAGGGGCGAACGGGAGAGGGCGTCTGCGTCTCAGTGTTTGCGGCCAGAGCGATACACCACGCGGATCTCGTATTCTTGGAGGCGTAACGCCCATCGGGCGAGACGACCACTTGGATCTTTTAGTGACGACAACCAGCAGAGGGCACGATGATCAGTCACTACGTCGAAAGGGCGCCCGTACACGTAAGGCCGAAATTTCTCTATCACCCAAACAATGGTAAGGCATTCCTTTTCGGACACAGAATAGTTGCTTTCCGCTTTGCTAAGAGTAAGGCTAGCGTAGGCAACGACGTGCTCCTGGAAGCCATCTTTCCGTTGGGCAAGAATATCACCTAGCCCGACACCGCTAGCGTCTGTGTGGATCTCAGTGGGTGCAGATTGATCGAAGTGTCGCAGAATAGGAGGCAACGTGAGGATGCGGCGCAGTTCGTTGAATGCTTCGTCACAAGCGGGAGACCATGCTGAAAGATTTTTAGAGCCTGCGGGGTGCTTGGTCAAAGCAGCGATGATGGTAGCGAAATTGCGGACAAAGCGCCGGAAATAAGAACAAAGGCCGATGAAGCTTCGGAGCTGTTTCATGCTAGTCGGTTTTCGGAAATTCTGAAACGGCTGTTAGTTTGGTAGGGTCAGGGAGAATGCCGTCCTTCGAAACCACGTGCCCTAGAATCGTAAGCCTTCGAGCGGCGAAGTGGCATTTCTTCATGGTTCAGTTGCAGTCCCGCGGCGGAGAGGCAAGCAAGAACTTGCTCGAGGTGGTTTAAATGGGACGCAAAATCGGTGGAAAAGACGACAATGTCGTCTAAGTAACACCGGCAAATATTCCATTTCAGGCCTCGAAGGATCGTGTCCATCATCCGCTCAAAAGTAGCAGGCGCGTTGCAGAGGCCGAAGGGCATGACTCTGAACTCGTTGAGGCCAGTCGGGCGTGACAAAAGCAGTTTTTTCGCGATCGGCCTCCGCCATAGGTACCTGCCAGTATCCCGAGCGCAGGTCTAAGGAAGAGAAGAATTCCTGCTCCCTGTAGGCAGTCGAAGGCATCGTTCGATGCGCGGCAGGGATAGACATCCTTGCGCGCGATTCGGTTGAGACGGCGGTAATCCACGCAGAACCTGATAGATTCCGTCCTTTTTCTTCACCAGCACGACTGGTGAGGCCCAGGGACTGCTGTACGGCTGGATTATACCACGTTTCAGCCATATCATTTACCTGTTCATCGACTGTAGACGTTCGACCTAAGGAAGGTTGGTCGTGGTCGAAGGAGGCTCGAAAACGCTGGAAAAGGTTGACAAGCTGTTTCTGCTGCCCAGGCGTGAGCTGGGAATCGATGGCTTTGCAGAATATGTCCATAGGTGCATCGGAGTCCGCTGCAAGAGTGACGGCACAAGTTGGTAGCGAGGCCCCGTCTCCAAACATTGTTTCGTCGAAAACGCAAACCAAAGGCTCGAAGCTCCCCACACCTCGCCGCGTAGTAGCCGAGATGCGCAAGCAGAGATGTTGCACGCGTAAAGTCCCGCAGAACCATTGCGAAAGTCGATGACGGCAAACGGCAGCACGAAGGTTTGATGACGCGCATTACCTATAGATGGTTGAAACAGAACCGTTTAGTCAGCGGCAGAAGGCGCAAACACAGACACTAGAACGGCGGTCAAAGGTGCGATGTGGACGTCAGCTGCGGTCAACAATTTAGGGGGACTGTGGTCGTCGAGATCAGGCCATGGAGTCGACAATGTGAGCTTAGCACGAGCGCAGTCTACGAGGGCCTGATGGGTTGAAAGGAAATCGCATCCTAGGATGACGTCGTAGGATGATCGCGGAAGAACGACAAACTTGACGGCATACCCAACATTTTGAATCACAATACGAGCTGTGCACTGAGCCGAAGGCGTGATGTAATGCGATGTCACCGTACGCAGGACAAGATTGGTGAGCGGCGTGGTCACTTTTCTCAAATGGCGTCAGAGTTTCTCACTAATTACAGAAACTACGGCTCCTGTGTCGACAAGTGCACGTACGGTGATACCTTCTACTACTATATTGATTTTGTTGGGCGGATAAAGGGCAGGTCTTGAAGAGTTCGACGACAACGCAGTTCTTGCCTCCAGGAACTGCGGCTGTCAGTTTTCCTCTCATGCGCGGCTAGGTCGGCGAAGCATCGGGGAGCTGGATCGGCGACGGGGCGAAGACGAACGGCGGGAGTCGAAAGGGCGTCGTGGGGAAAACGAGTCGACGACAGCAGAAGTAAGTCGTTGAGAATGCTGGGCAGCCTGATAATTTGAGGAAGCCTCACCGTCCTGGGACTGGAAGCTGTGACGACGACAGTAGCGGGCTATATGCCCCGCAAAACCGCACGTGAAACATATTGGCCGATTGTCAAAGGTGCGCCACGGGCTCACGACAGAAGGTCCGGAGGGCGGCGTAGGATGTGGTACCGTGCGTGGGAGCGGCGGCGTCGTGTAGAAGGACCCGGTGGCCCTGGTAGGCGCCAGAAGCAGATGGGGTCTGTGGCCTGGTAGCGACGGCCGCGTAAGTCAGCGGTATAGCGACAGGCGGCGATGGTGGCAGTGCCTGCGCGACTTGCGTCTCAAATGACCTGACGAAGACGTGGGTCTACTGATGTCCCTGGTTGAGGTGTTTGGGCGACAAGGGAAAGTTGACGCGCCACTTCCTCACGGATGAACTGCTTGGTCTGTGGCAGTAAAACAATGGGATCAGCAGCGATGTCGTTGACGCGGGCAGAAATCGCAGCTGTATCTTCGGCAGCGCGGCGCGTAGAGACACGCTGCCTTCGCAACTCGTCGTACGACACAGTTGTACCAATGTCGGCTACAGTCTGAGGATTCCTCACGACAAGCATTTGAAACGTGTCTTCGTCGACTCCTTTCATCACGTGCTTTATTTTGTCCATTTCCGCAAGCGATGGGTCGACGCGCTTGTAAGGGGACAAGACATCTTCGATAACTCGTAAACGTCTCGTCCCTTGCGCTGGACTCGACTAAGCAAGCGCTGTTCCGTGCGAAGCCGGCGCACGGCGGGACGACCGAAGACCTGGGTGATGGTTGCCTTAAAGCTCGACCAGGTGGTGATTTCAGCTTCACGGTTCTTATACCAGAGGCTGGCCACGTCAGCGATGTAAAAGCGCACGTTCGTGCGCTTGTCGCAGTCGTTTCATTTGTTGGAAGCGCTTATGATTTCGTACTCGACGAGCCAATCCTCGACGTCGTGATCATCGTTGCCGCGAAATACGGGTGGGTCGCGTTGCCGAGGCACGCCAGTACAGAAGAAGACTGTCGTTGTTGCGGCAGCTTGCGAAGGACCAGAGCAGTCATGTTGAAAGGTGATGGTAGCGTCCGATTGCGAAGTTCCAGGATGAAGGGAACCCCGGCTCTTCCACCACTTAAAATGGGGGTTTCGTACGTCGAGCAGGTTTATTTGTTGCTCTGTGCAAGGGCCTTTCTAAGACAGGTCTGGCTGCTGGCGAGCGCGAGCACGAGCGACAACCACAGCCGCCCATCGTCGTCCTCCTCTTCCTAGCAGCGTAGCGTCTGCCAGTTGTATTCACTACAATATATATATATATATATATATATATATATATATATATATATATATATATATATATATATATATATATATATATATATATATATATATATATATATATATATATATATATCGGGTGTTTCAGGAAATGTGTACGAAGCCCTGAGAAACCATGGACTGAAATGTTGGCAGCGAGGCTCAGTCCACATACTCCGTGGTGACCACGTGGGTGACGTCGACCCCAGCAGTGCCTCAAGAAGTCACCGGAATGTAATCTTGAAACGTCCTGTATATGCCAGGTTTTGCTTGCGCATATATTTCACGAATGTTTATTTTTGCCAGCACTCTATGGTCTTTAACCGGTTCAACATTCTTTGCGTTCAAATGGGGGGGGGGGGGGGGGGGGCCTCTTCCATCACAAAGAAGCACCAAATAGCCACTTTTGGAGATCTGAAGGAATATCAAAGAACGTTGAACCAGTTAAAAACCATCGAGTGCTGGCAAAAATATGTCTGGCGCGAAAAGAAGAGAAACGTGAGCAGCGGATCTCCGGGAGCAGTTGGCAACGCGTTGTGCATGTCGTCTGGACATCGGTGCTTTCGCACTGGTGATGTGCAAATGGAAAAGTCTGTGGGCGTCTGATTACTCTGAAGCCTATTTATGAAAATGTTCATGTAACTGCCGTGTAACGCGGTTGGAGAGCATCGTATTGCACCTACAGTTGTGGCGCAGCGTCCCCTTCTAGCAGCGTTGCACTGCTAGAAGGGGACGCTGGATGCGTTCTGAATGCTGATATATATATATATATATATATATATATATATATATATATATATATATATATATATATATATATATATATATATATATATATATATATATATATATAGGGTGTCCCAGCTATCTTTAGCCAAGGGTTTAAAAATAGAATTATTTGAGGCAGGCGAGTGAAGTCAGTTGAATATTGCTTACAGCCATCTTGCGCACTACAGGCAATTTTTTGTTTCGTAATTAACTAATTTGTTAATTATGATTAATTTTCCAACTTGATAAATGATGACTTTACGCAAGAAATGAGAGTTCCAAAGTACGAGAGCGTCTTCAGAAATCCCCATTGCATTATTTGCGATAAAGAAAGTTTTACGCGTACCATTTTTTCCGTGCTGCAAAGAAAGCCCGCGAAATACAAAAAATACCACGTGACTAGCGCATTCGCGTGCCGCGATCGTTCTGCTCTCAGCCGTGGTTTGAGCGAACAAAATCAGTTGCGGCCACGATCCGCCGGCTCCATTTCAGCAGTAGGCCGATAAGTTGACGGTGGTTTCTTCGCCCGCGCTCGCTAGAACTTTCACAGTCACGCGCGCCAAATGGCTGGCAAAGGGCCAAGAAACCGCCGTAAACTTATCGGCCTGCCACTGCAACGGAGCCGGCGAATCGCGGCCGCGGCCGATTTTGTTCGCTCAAACCACGGCTGAAAGCAGCACGGTCGTGGCGCGCGAATGCGCTAGTCACGTGGTATTTTTTGTATTTCGCGGGCTTTCTTTGCAGCACGGAAAAAATGGTACGCGTAAAACATTCTTTATCGCAAATAATGCAATGGGGGTATCTGAAGACGCTCTCGTACTTTGCAACTCTCATTTCTTGCGTAAAGTCAATATTTATCAAGTTAGTAAATTAATCATAATTAACAAATTAGTTAATTACGAAACAAAAAATTGCCTGTAGTGCGCAAGATGGCTGTAAGCAATATTCAACTGACTTCACTCGCCTGCCTCAAATAATTCTATTTTTAAACCCTTGGCTAAAGATAGCTGGGACACCCTGTATATATATATATATATATATATATATATATATATATATATATATATATATATATATATATATATATATATCAGTGGTAGACGTTATCAGTTCAGTGGTGGACGATCATAACATATATTTAACATTCATTTATTTCATTTATCCACACGGGTAAGGAATATAAGAAAGAACAGCTCGAGCTCTGGGAGGAGAGTGGCAGGGTACATCATTATTAAGGTGAAAGCCTTTAATGTCTCATGCTCACGTCCGTCCGTCCGTCCATCCGTCGGTATCCATCCGTGTCCGTCCGTCCATCTTCGTCCGTCCGTGTCCGTCCATCCATCTCCGTCCGTCCGTGTCCGTCCGTGTCCATCCATCCATCCGCCCGTCCGTCTGTCCGTCCGAGCTTTGGCACGGAGCCAGGGGGCCGCCGGGGTGCGCAAACGGACGCCGGTCGCGTCGGACTCTACAGCGCTCCGCTTTGCTTGCGTAGCGTCGCTGTGCCCAGCTTTTCCAATCATTCTGACCGACGCAGTCTCAATGGACACAGGCGTTCGCGGAATGCACTTTGGAATTTACATAGGGTTGGTCAATTTAAGCGCTGGAACGCGGATGCCGTTTGCGCGTTGCGCAAGTGAATGAGTAAAAACTTTATTGACAATGCCCGGCGGTATTGTACGGGGCGGGGCTACAAGCACCCCAGCCTAGGTGACGGCCTCGAGTCCTTGGACACGGGCGGCTTCCTGGGCGTGCCGGACGGCCCACAGTTGATCGGCGAGGTCATTGCTGAGCAGAGCCGCCTCCCATCGCGCCTCGCGGTTCGAGACTGCCACGTCTACCCGGTTCGTAGGGGACTGCTGCTCGCTACCGGTACACTCCCACAGCATGTGCTGCAGCGTCGCTCTGGCTCCGCACGCTTTACAGTCGTCGGACGTATAAATGTCTGGATAACAGAGGCGCAGGATCACTGGGTTTGGGTACGTGTGTGTCTGTAGTTGTCTCCAGGCAACCTCCTGTTTCTCGTTTAGTTTGTCGTGGGGTGGTGGATATTTGCATCTGTTCAATCTGTAGTGTTGTGTGATGTCTCTGAAAGTGGTCATGCGATCCCCCCCACGTCCACTCCCGCATCGTGCTCGAGGTTTGTGAGACATAAGGACTGCCGGCAGGCGCCACAGCTCGGCGTGCAAGGCCTCGAGCCGCGGCGTGGGCAGTCGCGTTGCCCGCGAGCGGAGGGTCCGTGTGGGCGGGGGGTCCATACGAGGAAACTATCATTTTTGCGGCAAATGTTACCTTCACGAATTTGGAGAATCGCAAAGCGCGAGAAAATACGAACGCATTCGAACGGAGGAAGATTAGTCTCGCGTCTCGCTGCAATTCGGGGTAAAAAATTAAAAAAAGAAAACATGCACACATTCCGTTTGTGTGCCATCCCACTGGGAGTGTAAAAAAAGGACATGGCATAGTCAAATGTTCACAAGCTCTCGAACACACTTTGTAATGGACAAAGTGTCCTTCAACTTGTCTGTGCTTGTTTGATTAGCCTGATCATATCTCTCTAGGGATCTACAGCGCTAAAGAACGCGGACAAGCAGGATACCATACGACATCATACACGTAACGTTACCAATAACGCTATTTAACTCGCCCAATTTTCTGTCCACACCATGTGGTGATATATAGGTCCAACTAGCGCTCGCCGTGTGGGAGGCTGCCACTAAGGACATACGGGCATCGACGAAACCAGGTTAATTCTGTCTACCAGCCCCCCGCGGAACTAAGCGACATGCGGAAGAGAACTATCACGTCATGAGAGTCTGCCGGTTTTAAACGCGAATGCATTTCTTAGTCGGGCTATGTCAGGCGTCGGTGTCCGCATCTCTCCGCTCTCACTCCCTCTCCCATAGCAACAGCTGCGGGCGGGCGCGCTTATCCTCGCCCCTAGCAACCGGAGTGGGTGGTGCGGGCGGTGTAACGGAGAGTGAGTGGAGAGGAGGAGCGCGCTCTGGTGTGTGAGGGCGCTCGCATCGCGGGAGCTCGGCGGAGCTCCCGCGTGTGTGGAGTGAGTGTAGGAGAGGGTAGGCGCAGTGCTTCGCCGCTCCTTCTCTCGCCGTTCGCTCTCTCTCCTCCCTGCGCCCCACTCTCCCGTCCGCTCGCTCGCACGTATATATATATATATATATATATATATATATATATATATATATATATATATATATAAAGAAAAAGAAAAAAAAAGAAAAAAAAACAGGCGCTGCGCCGTACTCCCGGCCGGGCGGCAGAAATTAGGCGCCTTTTTCCTTCTTCGAACCACAACCACCATATATAAATGGAGTGAAGCGCGCGCGAAATGCATTCGCATGTCCTCACGATTCCCTTCGGGGAGGTGGGGGGCATTTTTTCGCTTGAATCGTAGTACGTTCGCGAGTGCGATGTGCATTTTGATGTCGGAAATATTATGGGGACGCACACCTTCAACTGAAGGTAACTGCAACGGTACATGCTCATGGACGGGAAAACAATCATCGAACGTTGGTGGGGAGAGAAATTTGTCCTTTCAACTTCCACAAGTTGTACACCGCAGTATGTCTGCTTCAACTTCAGTATGCGGCTGTTATCTGGAATTCCATTGCTCAGTCAAACAGTAACACCTTTGAACGAGTCGAGAAAAAAATTCCTAAGCGTATACAACCATCGCTTCGCTGGAAATGACTCTGGATTTTGTGCAAATACTTTTGGATGGTTATCACTGCCACCACTTTACTACCGACCATATCGCGCTGACCTGCGATTTTTTTACAAGCTAGTTCACAGCGTAATATCCTGCACTCTACCTCTCAGTTGTGTTAATTTGCGAATTCCGCGTAAGTTAACCAGAGAGAATGGACTGCTTCATGTACCCGCCTGCTTCCAGCAGTCTACCGTTCACAGAATACAAAGTATCTATATTAACGCGATAGCGTTAAAGAGCTCGTTTCGCAAAAATTCCGGCATCGGCGTCGGTGTCGGCCTCATTGGTTGTGAGCGAAAAATCATCATCTTGTCCGTGACCGAAAAGTCGAGAAAGATGCAAATGAAATAAATAATAAAATCTCCAGGGTCAGTGAGGATAGAACACAGGTCATCTGCGTGGCAAGCAGGTGTTCTACCACACAGCCACGCATCTGCTTGGAAATGCAAAGATGCGAATAAAATAAATATTAAAATTTCCGAGTCAGGATCGAACCCAGGCCGTCTGCGTGGCAAGCAGGTGTTCTACCACACAGCCACTCGTGTGCTTGGAAATACACTCAAAATAACTTCCCCTTCTTGGAAATGCAGTGAAAATAACTCGTGTTTTACAAACACAAGTGTCCTGTGTACAGGCGTCCCAATAAAACATGTGATATCACAGTAATATTGCGTGGTACAAGCATACGTTGTCATCGGGCGTCAGAACGTGTGAATATCACAACGACATCGTGGTTAAAGCCATCCACCCATTACAAAAGGCACGCATGCTACTGCGCGTATTCCCTTAAGACCCCGTAGTGGGCACATAGCAAGTTCGAAAACATTTCACGCGCATAATTGCTCGTGGTTTAAAGCATGCTGCCCATTACATAGTATGCACTAAGTAATTGTAGTACGCTCTAGGGACAGGATATTGCTATCCCGTTCAACTCTTAAAGGCGAAGCTTAAGTGTCCCCAATTCTTTTGTTAATTTTCTTGATCTTGATGTTTTCCATAGTTCGCAGTCATTGTTTTCATCCCAGCTTTTCAGTGTCTTAATATCGCTTTGCATAATGTACAAATTCTTCCCGTCTCTTTTTTTCAGCAATCCTCCTGCATTGCTTATATATGCAATACTATTTTTTCATTCCCCTTCAATATTTCTCGTGCTGTCTTAGTGTACTCTTCCCCTTTTGCGTTGGTTTTCTTTTGTCTGTTCGTTCTTGCTCTTTTTATTTGGATTTTCTTCTGAAGACTGTTTGTATTGCATTGTCTAATTTACTAATTGTATTGTCTAATACTCTGTCAATACAGTTTCGTTATGTAAGGTTTATGAGATGAGTGATCTTGGTGTTGTTTTTTGATAGCATGTTAAATTTTTCTCCTCACACTAAACGTGCTGCCATGCGAGGCCTTCGTTCTCTCGCCTGTGTTTGCAGAATCTCTCGAGAATTCAGTTCTACTACAGCCTTCCACAAATTTTACACCGCAATATGTCTTTCTCAACTTGAGTACACCTGTGGGATCTGAAATGGCGTTGCTAAATCCAGCAGTGACGCCATTGAGCGAGTCCAGAAAAAATTCCTAAGCATTTAGAACCATCGTTTTGCTGGAAATGACTCTGGGTCTTGTTCTAACACTGCTGGATTATTATCATTACCATCACTTTACTGTCGACGGAAGCGCGCTGACCTGTTTTATGGCGATAGCAATTATATATATATATATATATATATATATATATATATAAGTAGAAGCCACGAAGAAAAATACCCGCGGGTAACAGAGCGGGGGCGACAAACACCGCTGAAGCGGACATCAAATGAGCCGGCCCACCTCCGTCTCTCCAAGGCGTACGGGATAAGATCCATTGCCTGTTCGACGAGCCGAGGAATGCTCAAGGAGGGGAAACGCCCGGCGCGTCTTTCACAAGCGTGGAAAGACGCGCGGGGGGGGGGGGGGCTGTCCCTCATGCAGCCACTGCGACCTTTGGTTTTACGAGCGCGGTCGTCGCTGGCGCGCGCGTTATCTCACAGTCTCAGCAGGCGACAGCGGGCGACGGACAGTGTCCCTGGAGCGGCCGTATGCTCTTAAACAAGCATTTTGTAGAGTTGCGTGAGATCGGATCCAAAAGAGTTAGCTGCCAGCCTCACTTCGATTAACATTAGAATTTGTTGCTATCGCATTCACTGCTTCACCCTTGCGGTGAAACTGTGACTTTTTTCTTTACAAGGTACTTCATGGTATGATATCCTGCTCTTTACGTCTCAGTTGTATTAATTTTCGAATAACGCGTAATTTAACCAAAGAAAATCGACCATTTCATGTACCTGCCAGCTTCTTCCAACACTCTACCGTTCGCAGAATACAAAGTCTCTATAATGTTAACTTCCTTGATCTTGGTGTTTTTCATTGTCCACAGTCATTATTTTTATCAGAGCTATGCACTGTCTTAAGATAGTTTTGCACAATGTATAAATTCTTCCCTTTTCCGTCTTTCAGGAAGCCTTCCGCATAGTTGTGTAAATTCCACATTACTTTTCACTCCCATTCCATGATTCTCGTGTTGTTTTTTTATCTTCCCCCTTTGCGTCGATTTCTTTTTGTCTAGGTTTTTTCGCTCTCTTTATTTGCTGTCTCTTTCTGAAGACTGTCTGCATTGTATTGTTAATTTTTTTTGAATTCTGCGTGCGCCTGCACAAAGACATTATGGTTGTTCCTGGGCACGTTAAATAAATGATTGATTGATTGATTGATTGATTAATATTATTATTGTTGTTGTTGTGATTTAAGAGGAGAACATGGCAGAGTAAAAGTCATTGATGCTTTCGCCACAACGTGCACCACGTGGTCAAAATAGGTACACTAATCTACATACAATACTTTCACATTTATCAGGCACAGAACAATGCCATCTGAATTCGAGCCGAAACATTTAAGTTATTAACATCTTCCAGTTCTACACACAGGCAGAGGAAATTGCTTTGCTTGCCAAGTTACACTTCTCATGAAATTATTCCGCCTGTCAGTGTTCACAAATGAGAATGCGGCGGCACATTTGAGGAACGTTACCTCCATTCGAGCTCGTATCTTTAGGTTACAATACAAGAGAAGAAAATGCGATAGATGGGCATGTAAACCTTCGGCAATCCTTAAATATTTTTAATATAATGGTCTGCAATGATAAAAAACTATCTTCAATCTCACACATCGTCATAGCAAATGCTATTAAATACTTTTAGAAGGGTACTACTGAATGAAATGTGTTTATTGATGCCTGAATTGAATTCATGGTCCAATAAGCCTCGCGCCTCTTCGAGTCGTCGAGAAGCGGCGCATAACCTGAACACTTGTCTTTTTTTTCCAGTTTGCGACTTGAATTATTCAGTGAACTTTGTCCGAAAGAGACTGGTGACTGGACACGGGACGGGAACTGAAAAATATAAGCGAGCAAGAAGTTATATCTGTGGCGATTGTTTCACTTTTCTTTGAAAATAGTGTACATATGGAGGCCGGGCTGCTGCGCACTGCGTCTGTCTGCAGTCGTCATTAGCTGAAGCCATTTTCTTGACACAAGCATTGGTGACCGAGACGCTGTGTTCTGGTGGAATTCCAATCAAACTTCCGTATCGCGCAACTGCAATCTACGCCAACACGTCCGAAAACCCCATTACGGAAACGGAGGCCTAATGTCCGATATTGATGGAAGTGTACACAGACATGTCACGGCGTTATTCGATAGAAAGGTAAAGTCATCAGGCGTAGCCGACGCGTTGATCAATAGCGATGCCACCGCATTCTCACGCACGGATTACGAACAGCCGAGAGGAAATATAATAACTTCCATCGGCGACCTTTATCCCTTACAATGTCACTGCAGTCGCGTTCATATCAACGG
This sequence comes from Rhipicephalus appendiculatus, assembly GCA_030522465.1. Classification (NCBI taxonomy): domain Eukaryota; kingdom Metazoa; phylum Arthropoda; class Arachnida; order Ixodida; family Ixodidae; genus Rhipicephalus; species Rhipicephalus appendiculatus. The sequence continues at coordinate 54,141 of JALIZH010013984.1, read as the reverse complement.
TAAGTTGTTTGCTCGATACAACTTGCCTAACTCGCGGCTTCTCTCGCTGATCAGCTTTTTACAGCGAAAGCTGTTATGAGATCACAACAAGGCTCGTTTCTGCGCCGTAGTTGTCCGCCGCCGCCGCCGATGCCGCCGCCGGTGTCCGTAACCAATATCGCACGAAATAAGAAAAAAACTAAATAAATAAAAAACACCTATGACAGAACGGGAATTAAACCCGGGTCCTCTGCGTGGCAGCCCAGCACTCTACCACTGAGCTACCCCGCTGCTGGAAACTGCGGTGCAAACTGACCCTATGCAAGCTTCATGTCGGGTAAGGAATCGCGTTAATGTGTTGTAAAGCGTTTTAGAGCAGTAAAGTAAGAACCAGGCGTCACGCAATGCGAATTGCGTAACGAGTGGGTTGTTCAATGCTCCAACTCATTACAAAAGCCTGGGTCATAATTCTTCATCGTCATCAGCCACAGCATCAACGCAGTGCACATAATGCGTCACAATTAAGAGTGTAGCGGGTACCGCGCTTTTCCGCATAATGACGAATAATGGCATAGTAGACGCTTCCCCACTACACAAAAATTATGACGATTTATGGCGTAGTGGGTACCATGCAAGTGGGCTTGCAGTAGTTGCCCCAAGAGTGTTTAAAAAAAGGTTCAGAAAGGCCGCTCTCCCAGCTTTCGCTGTGACTGTGCTGCGCGTTCCGCGCAGGCCTGGCGGTTTTTTTAACTTGAATAACAGTATTTTTTTTCCTTATAGGCATAGATAAACGACTTTGAAAGTACCCTTACGAAAATCTCATATATGGACTTATATAAAAATTCCCATATATGGCTACATCAGGAATTGGGCATATCAGGCCATATATGAATGCTCGCCATATATGTGCCATATGCCCTGATATGCCCAATTCCTGATATACCCATATATGGCCTGATATGCCCAATTCCTGATATACCCATATATGAATGCTGCCTATATATAGCCATATATGGCAATCATCTATATATGGCTATACATGAATTCAGCTTGTGCGGCTGGCATAAATTGCAGCTCCACAAATCATTCTACAGCTAGAAATATTGCACTCTAATAGTTAATGGTGCCGCCAATGGTCTGCAGTCGCTGTCGTCTCCAATCAAAGGGTATCCTCAAAACATTATTGTTCAATTTATCCTCATTATTGCTCAAATTAACCTGAAGACATTATTGCTAGAAATGTAATTTTGCTGGTTATTATAAGTTTGCGGTCAGCACATGTCCCTGTTTGTCAGGTTTTCCTGAAAAGATACGTTGCGGTTAAATTGAACGCTTATCGACATTTTCTATTAAGTTTTGTAAACAGATTGTTCGCCGTGTTTTTATTTAAAATCTTTTTTGCGTGTCACTTGAGCGTCTTTTGTGAGTCAAATGGAATTATCGGCTTGCTCTTGACCGTATGGACTGCGTGTACGTTTAATAATTCAGATGATTTGATATGCAACCTTTATGGAGTTCAATCAAAAGCGATTGGTATGCAAGCTTATGATGCGCAAGTATTGGCTAGGAATGAACTATAGCGCAACTGCTAAAAATGGTGGCTATAAAAGCCTCTGCGAGCGTAGGAACGGAGGCTATTAGCCATATTTCTTGCAAACCAGACACTAATAAATTGCTTTTTTAAAACGTAATCCGCTTTCCATACTTCTACTAATACATTATTTTAAACAGTTGCAAGCCCTAATCCAGATCAAAATTATGTTACAGCACTGACGGATTCAAACATGACATCACATTTGTTTTGCGTGTCGAACGACTGGTATGAGCAATTGCTCGAGATAACCACGTTATGGTGCGACGAATCTGGTCTCTAAATATAATGTTGGCTCTGATCTACGCGTTCTGGTCGAAATAACGCTGATATGACCCGAACTGTAGACGGTGGAAACGAAAGCATGTGCGTTACTCAGTTATAAATTGTCCTGTTTCAATCCGTGAGCACTGTACACCACCTTGAAAAACTGCAGTCGCTATAATTTATCGCCGCGAGCCCTTATCGTCAACACGCGTAATTCTAAAAAGAAGGGGAAAATTGGCCGAAAACAGACAAATTAGGACACCACCACATAAATCGCATGACACACTTGGGTATGCAGATTGCCAACTCTTCCATTTGTCAATCGAGCAAGTTGTAATTTATCTTTGGTGTTCCCTGAAACGTCAAAGCAAAAAAAAAAATCCAAATATATTTACAACTATTTTTATTGTTACGAAAAGTACACCACCACGAAAACCATATTTCGTTGTTGTAGCGCTTGTTTCCGATTAAACAGGCGGAATCATGTCTGCAAGAAATAGAATAAAAGAAAGTGTTGTCGTAAAAATAAAATCGCTAGAACACGACGCCCTAATCGCGTAACCACAATTATTATGAAGGTATTTACTCACAAAGCATGCAAACCGCTACGCTGTCCGAGTTTTCATAATTTTTAGTACAACATGCGAAGGCAATCAAAATGATAAACTTACCGTAAAGTTTAGCTGAGGCTTGTGGTTCACGGAGCCAGCCAATCCAGAGAAACTTAATCACACCTAAAGGCGCCCACGTCAATTCGTACTGTTTTTCAGAAAGGAAATTGCGAGGGAAAGCTTACACGCAAGCTTAGGTGTCCATTTTTTCCGCACGAAAAGCTAACGATGGTCAATCCAGCGGCCTCCACAAGCACACACACACAAACACACTTCCATGTGCGTCCACAATTGCACCACGTGCAGCGAAGTAGATTCCTCAGAGCTGCGTTAATATCCTGCGTAAATCGCAGCAGTGCTGGACACGAAATAAGAGCAAGAGAGATCACAAGGGACGAACACGAGCCACACTCAGACCCCGGCGAGCGAAGAAGCAACAATGGCGCGGATGGATACACTAGACTCAGCGATACAACATCCTTGAGATCAGCAATTTGCGCGCTTCTCACTGCAAGCAAATTTTGCGAAGCTTATTGGCGAACTACGTTTCGACTGTTCACAATTAATGACGCAGTATTAATGCCTTACAAATTAATGTTTTCGCGCGCTATTTTCTTTATCGCTACTGTAAATGGGTCGACGCGCCTTCTTTGCTGCTCTGTGCAGAGAACGTTTGCAATATGCCTTCGCCGAATTTTTCACCCTTCAAACCATAAGCCCCTCTACCTTCGTTACTGTCCCCGCCGCTTACAAGCAGCAGGGTGTGGTCAGACGGGTTCGGGACAATAGGGCTTAAGTTTCCCCCCTGGCCGCGGAGAGCTGCGGCATCCACAAGCACACACACACAAACACACTTCCATGTGCGTCCACAATTGCACCACGTGCAGCGAAGTATGTTCCTCAGAGCTGCGTTAATATCCTTGCATGAGCTTTGAGAGAGGCATCCGTCAGGCACTGCGCCGTGCTCCCGAAAGGGCTGCAGAAATTAGGTGCCTTTTTTCCTCTTCCTTCAACAACCACCCCCCATCCATCGAATCTGCAGTCGCTGCTTCGTGTACTCTGGCTACCGCGACTTGGTCGAGCAGCATTCTTATCTTACTTCTCATGCATTTATAATAATAATAATAATAATAATAATAATAATAATAATAATAATAATAATAATAATAATAATAATAATAATGCAGGGGTACTACAAGCACGAAATGAACATTGAATCAACGATAATAATCTCACATGGCAAAATTCTTTGGCCCCATTGAATCGAATGCGAATGTCCGGGTGCGTATGAACCGCTGCACGCGAGTGTGTAATTGTGCATGTATGTAAATATGTACAGGTATCCATAATTCACAAGCATATGCGCCACACTATTAGTGTTGAAAGGATGTGATTACGTGTAGGTTTATTTAATGCCTGGCTGCTCCACGGAGAGCTGTAAACTAAGGCCCTGATTCACAAACACGTGTCATGATAATTGCATTCGCAAGGTAACATTTAAGCCAAACCTGATGGGGCGCGTATTAGCGATCCCGACCAAGAAATGACTCACCTACACAAAAGAGAAGTTTTATGAATTCGGCAGCTTACGTTAAAGGGTGGTATTATAAATATTCAGCATTTTGAGTGTTCAATACTAAGTCAATTAAATGTGTATCTTGTGTGAGTCAATTGCACCTTTCTTAACGTATGCCCATTAAGTGTGTATCAAATGAGATTCAATTGACGCTTTCAAACCCCACGTCAAATAAATTCTTTATGAGTGTACTCATCAAATTCACGTTAACTTGACAATGAATACAGTCAAGAACTTTATACGCCGCCAAATGAAACGCAATATGCATTTTTGCAAGGGATCAGCCCAACTTCAATTTTGAATGCCAGCAAAAAGCGTGTAAGTTGTACTGACATAATTTTGCCTTTGAAAATACTCCCTCAAACATTGCAATGCGCATACTATTATGGTAAATGACAGCCGAAAGTAATCGCAGATGTGAGTAAACTATGCATTCACAGAAATCTCGTTAAATGAAGTGTGTAACATGTAGCCGTCACGACCCTCGTATTATCAGCAATTTTCTGCACTGATGTGCCAGCAAAAAAACTGCATTTAAACTATTATTTATTTAACCCAGCATTACTGCGGACAATAGAAGTTGCATGCATGGAGGTTTTTTTTATATACCACAACTATAAATATCGCATTGGTTAATCTGGGAGCTTGCATGTGTTATGTGTGCCGACAGGATTGCGCCCTTGTAAAACATCTCTGCTCTCGTATATACAATTACACACTAACGACGTCGTAATAATTGCAGCTTATTGTTGAAAACCTAAAGTACATGAAAAACTCGTACTAAAGTTTTACACGAGTTCGCACACCTTGCAAGCTGTCACGCACATAAACCTTAATATTTGATCTTTTGGGATTGCATTGCAACAATATCTGTACTTCATACTATTGTTGATGTAGATAATAGGCCACTTTTCTGTACGGATTGCCACATATGAAATTCCGCATAAAAGTCAGTGACTGGTGCTATAGATACGTTCTTCATCCCATATATGGGAGCACTTCTCCATATAAGGGGATCTACTTGGTGTTATATATGGTGTGGCCCCGCCATATATGGCTGGATTTGACCCCTTATATGGACCAGCCGCTCCATATATGGCTGTATTTGACCCCATATATGTACCAATCGCTCCATATATGGCCCTCTTTACAGCCATATATGGTAAACGGTAGCCATATACACTGACATATATACCCATGTATGGCCACATATAATTTATATAGGTGCCATATATGGCATTTCCGTAAGGGTACCTACGCCCTCGAAGACTTGTTAGAGTTGGGTGAACTACTTTGTTGTTTCGCGGCACAAGTTGGCTTCCCTATAGTAAGAGCAATTACTAGTACTGCACCTAATGAGGTTCCGACGTGAGATTAACCAGACAGGATAGGTGGCAGCACCCTGTACAGGTCGTAAATACACTTATTTCCATACAATAAGGAAAAATGCAGAGTTGTTGCAACTTCTGCTCTCGCGCCGCATTTACCGCGGATAGTCACCAAGGACTGACACAGATGAGACCTAAGGCACTATAACGCTATCGCGACCTACTTTTGAAGGCGAAGCACAAGCGTCCGCCAATTTTTTCAACGTCCCTTTAGCACAAACTCTGTTATGCCTACAATTCCTTGATCTCGGTCATATTCTGAGCAACAGTGTACTTGCTTCATCATACAAGGCACCCGGACTTTTCACTATTGGATCAACCCTAAAACAGGTTTGCTCTAATTATGCTTTTACAAAACGGCACCAGGCGTGGTGAGGCGCTCCTTTATTGCCTACATATATTGGCGTCTTCACTAATATCAGATTGTAATTGAAACTGACATCACAAAACAAAAACTACTGTTAGTAGTTTTAGAAAATTTGTATTATCGATGATGGAGACGGTTACTATGTTTATATATGCCGCCTAAATAATAACATGTTAATTTTTCAATTCCAAGGTTACTTTAACGTCTGCAATTATTATTATGCATGCAAGTCTGTACCGGCGAAATAAAAACTGTTATATTTGCAGAGCTTACTCGACGCGTCACGACTATGTAAGTGTCATGGCTCACACTATGTACCAAGGTTACGATTGCAATAATACAAAGTGGAATTTACAAACAGCCTACTTGCGTAAACATCATCTTTGCTCACAAGGTAAGCATGGCATTCTAGCATAACAAGGATTCTCCTTGCAATGATGCAACATGAATTTTGTTAGAATTTCTGTGCAAAATTAAAATTACTTCTCCCCTGTTATCAGCCGATATTGTGCTTGATTCTGTCGTAATCAGTCTTCATCCTTTTTCCCACCTGACCACTGAGATTATCTCGTGAACAACCAACTGGCCCCTACCATGGCTCTTCTACCATCGAGTTTATTTCAAAATGTAGCCATGTTTTTCCGGAAAACGTACTGTTTGACAAGCAATTCACATCTCTATATCTAGAATATCTTGCGCTACGTTTGCTTTTTTTAAGATTGACGCAGACGCGCGTACCATTTACGGGGGGAAATGACGTCATGGCAGTGGGCGTGACAACACCACAGTTCGCTTTAGAAATGGTCATCATGAACGAATGTCCATGTTTATTTAGACTATGTAACAACGCTTTGAGATCAATGATACCACTGAAAGATGTTCCATTGAGAGATATATTCTTGAAGAAGGAAAAATGCTCGATCAGCTGGTACTCCAAAAACAGCAGGAAGGAGAACATCGAAGCTTGCGACGAAATAATCCATAAACAGCGGTTGTGTGTTCGAGCCCATGTTTCCACAAGTGTCTTCTTCAAGGCTAGAACTACTTCTAGCCTTGAACTTAGTTCTAGCCTTGAAGAAGACAAGTCCACTTGTCGAAACGTCGGCTCGAGCACACCACTCCTGTTTCCTGATTTTTTCATGCATCAGGTGGTGACACTGTAGTATACGTTTCGACGAGCGCTCTCGTATTTTCCTGTTGCTGCCCTCAAGAATACAAAACCTCTGGTAAAAATGTTAGCTCCAGTGACAACCTCTGTTCAAGGCTTTTTTCTGTCATGTCTATAATGTTATTGGGATACATGAAACAACTTCCCAGAGCCACGGTACACTCTTCGCAAAAAAAAAGTGCGACGCCAATGCTAGGCTGCACCTAATGTTTAAAAGAGTTGAGGTGAAGTGAGATAACCCTACAGTGGCCGTGACATTTCACAGAATTCTAAGCGCCTACTATTCGAAGAAACACGGTAACCACTCGCGCCGCCGAGAGCACTTTGCCCAGGGACGATATCCCCTACCCAGTTTTGAAGATTTACACCAGGGATTACAGAATGTGCTATAAATTGTGTGCGTTCAAGGGTGTACACGCAGCGAAGATTTTGGAATATACGCGTGATCTAGCATGAAGATCGTAACTCATATTTCGTAACGGCGTATCTTTAAACACGGAGGCCTACATTTAATACACTTTTTATTGCCAATAACGTTGGATGTAGTTTGGCAAGGGCAATTCCCTTTACGCAAATATCATTATTTTCCCTTTTAACATTTTTTTTACCAACTGAGAGACTCTCTTACTCAATCGCAATTGCAAAACATTTAGAATAGCTCCAAAAGTGGGCCGATGTTTACGTTTAAGTATATTTCAAGCATTAATTGTGCGGAACGAATGGAAACTGCAAAGTTTCTCTTACGTATTGCGCCACAGTCCCATGGGTTTATGGCAATGTCCACTGGTAGATAAAACGACTCTCTTTATCTGCACGCAAGGCAGCACTCCATGTAGTATATTTTAAGGATTTTGAAATTCCTAGAGTTTTTCATTGCAATCGCGCACTCGCAAATAAATTATCTAAAAAAAGGACAAAATAAGGTTAAACTCGTTGCAACCAAGCAGAAAATTATTCTTTGAGCGCTATGCTTAGTTCTGGAAAAGTCATCATAAAATCGCCATGTTCCGTTATAGCTTAAATTACACCAGCGATTGCGCTACTAAGTAATCACGTGCCTCACGAAAATTTTTGCGCAGCTGCCTGAAAACACACAAATAAATATAATGGACGGACTGACACTACAGTTCAAATGAACAAAATAGCTGGCATTTCATATAACATTGTGTTGTTTCTGTTGTAGCCTTCTCGTAGGAAACTTTTGCTTCGATGGCCCAGTCCACTTAATTCGCAAGCGTTCGCGACTTTCAGGCGCAGCGTAAACTATGCGTATTCAGTGGCTCGAGGGCGTGTTTATGAAGCATGCCTAGCCCGAATCGAAGATTCCAACTACACAGACGATAACTTACGTGCTACTTTTGATAGACCTGGGGAATAGAATTCGTACGTGAGACACGGTGGCAGTCTGCTAAACTAAGTTTTTTTTAAATGCGAATGCATTTCATAGTCGGGCTATGTCAGGCGTCCAGCGTTGGCGTTGGCGTTGTCCGCGGAGAAGGAGGAGGAGGACAGGTTGAGGAGGTGACCACCCTTACTGCGCATGCGCAAACCCTTTCAAAAAAAAATAAAAATAAAAAACCTCCTCTTTCCCTCTCTCTCCTCTAGGCATCCCTCCCCGCGGCAACCACACCCTCACTGCGCATGCGCCTCCCCTCCTCTCTCCCCCTGCTACGCTCCCCCCTCTCTCCTCTAGGCATCCCTGCCCGCGCCGTCCACACTCCCACTGCGCATGCGCGTCCCAACCTCTCTTCTCCTCTCCTACGCTCCCCCCCCTCTCTGCCCGCAGCGTCCACACTCCCACTGCGCATGCGCGCCCCCCCCTCTCTCTCTCCTCTCCTACGCTCCCCCCCCTCTCCCTCTCTCGCCTCGCGACGCCGACACAGGCAGCGTCTGCTAGCGAGTTTCTTGGTTGAAAAAACCGACTGCTCGCGCTGCACAACCGTTCACTGGCCACCCCGTATATATGGCAATGAATCTTGACCTCCAAGGTGGTGCCGGTGGGAGATTTCTCCTGTGCGTTGTTGAACAATAAAAATTCGCAGCGTGCGGGTGAACTAAAAGCGGACTGCGGCGGAGCTCGGCGGAGCTATACATGAAAAAAAAATTTTAAAAATAAATAAAAACAATAAAAAAAACAAGAAAAAGCAAAAAAAAAGGGCGCTGCGCCTTGCTCCCGACCGGGCTGCAGAAATCAGGCGCCTTTTCCTTCTTCGAACCACAACCACCATATATAAATGGAGTGAAGCGCGCGCGAAATGCATTCGCATTTCCTCACGATTCCCTTTGGGGAGGTGGGCGCATTTTTTTTCAACCTCTTGTCGTCAAATTCCTGTGGGCTTATTATTGGAGGCAAGGGACTCTTTTTCTAGGCTTCTCGTCGATGTCGGTTGTCCAGTTTCGGAATTTAAATACTAAATATGCCTAAGAGTGTTCGTACTGGCGCATTTAACGGAATCTGCGTTGTCAAAGGGTCACACTGATATGTTTCAACTTGTGGCATGGCATATCAGTGGCGTAGCCAAGGGGGGGTTGAGGGGGTTCAAACCCTTTCCGAAACTTTCAATTTTGCTTGCGTATATATACACGCACACATACAAACGCACGCACGAACATACATAATGTATGGTTGAACCCCCCCCCCCCCCCCCGAAAAAAATTTCGGGCTACGCTCCTGTGGCAGATGTAGGTGGCTGTATACGGGTGGGTTCGCCAGTGAAGTTGCATGATATCGGTGATTACTGAACTACAGCTGAAATGATGTTTCCGTTTTTTCACCTTTTTATTTCACTGTTCAAGAGAAAGTCTCCGTTGTGCCATAACTCATGTGTGCGCACGTGTGTGTATGGTAGCAATGCTGCAAGGTGGCCCTCAGTTGAATTGATACCCGAAACTAAGCAATCGGGACGGCATATTGGAACATCACAACTGTCCTGATCCTAACATACTGTGTATATTATTACAGCAAGATCTCTGATGCCACATTCTCGTGTTGGAGAAACAGCTTGGCTTGAAGTTATGAGAATTCCACAAAAGTATTTCTCTCGCATATTGTATTTGGTCGCTGTTTCAGTCTGAAAGTTGTATTTTTTTACAATTTTACAAACATTAAAATTCCTTTTAACTTGTGACTCTATCGCAGATCTACATTTTTTCACTCACGTATGGTAGATAAGGTTTCGTGATCTTGTGCCCAAATTAAATATGACCCTCAGACAAACGTCAAATGAATACATAGCTGCAAAGAAAGGTTATTCTATCATTCATGCATTACAAGGGCTGAACAGCAAATCGCTTTAGGAAAAAGCAATATAAAAAAAGACATTGCTCTTTTCGTCAACGGATAAATCTAGTGATGTGCTTGTGTAATTTTTCACCTATATTACACCTATAAGAGCGTGCTCAAGTCAGACATAATGCATTCTGATTTCAGTCGGGAGGGGGGCGGTGGTAATTCTATCACGGTTGCGTGTTCTTCAGAACTGCGTTCAAGAGACAGCGCGATATTTGATAGTCAGTGGGAAATCGTCCAACAACTGCGATTTTCCCCTCTTACTGCTTCTTTCCGTGACTTCGACATGGGATCACAGCGATGCGGACCCTCTTCGAGATCGAAGCCAGATGATTGAATTTCGCCCGAACAGGCATTCAGCTGCTTCCAAAGCAATCATACGAGCAGAGAGACCATACTTTTCCAAATAGAAGGCATAGATTTGTGCACAAAATTGAGCGTACCTACGGAGTTTATGCACTGAAGCGAGAAACACGGCATGAATCATAGCGAATAGGCACGGAATTGAACGGGAATACCATTGCCCAAAAGTCAGAAGTTTGATTGCCTCGACGGGTAGCCCCTTCGCTAAGGGCAACAGACGCGTGGCCTTTACAGAGCGGGGTTTATAAAACCAGCGCAAGTGATCATTCTTAAATTGGAGATTAATATCGAAAAACTAAAGCTCAGCTTCAGCGGGTAGCTGACAGGGAGATCTTCAGCGATTGATTTGTAGCTGACCAATGCGATCAGCGCCAACTGTGCGATTGCGATACGCGAGGGTCACGCGTTCAACGCGTTAAATGTTTTGAATATTCAAACCTTGTTTTTATTTCCAATGTGAGGCAGGGAAAGAAGAGGTATATGTGCAGCAAAAAGAAAACAAATTTCATTGCGTTAACTGCCTTGGGGTTAAAAAAAAGGACGCCTAACGAAGACTTGTAGCATAATGGACACTTAACAACTCTACTTGCAGAAGGCATTCTAGGATAGATCGAAACGTCCAATGTTACACGCACAGCTGTTTGTTTCCATACGGCACGGTTGAGGCATGCACCGAGAACCGAATCTAGGCTGGCAGTTGAGATGGCGATGCTCGCGGGGCCCGATTACGCTATCGCGTTCTACTCTCCAAGTCGAATCTGAAGCTTTCTTCAAGTTTATTTATTTATTTATTTATTCATTTATTAAAGTACCTTCAGGGGTCGAAGGCACTACGCAAAGACGTGGGGGGAAACGAAGAATAAAAAGTGCAATTAAAAAAAAGGTCACATGGCATCTCACAAGGCAATTTTGAAAGTTTTTTCATCCAATTTGCTGACAATTCTAGGCGAGAAGGTGGTTCCATGCGGCGCTTGCTCTAGGAATACGAGCGTCACTGCTCAATTTCGTGCGACAAGGTAGGCTCACCCACTAGCATTGATCCGCAATGATTTTGCGAAAAATATGAAGGCGAGATAACTTTTGGCGCAACGAAAGGTCAAGCAAGTTTAGTGACGCACACGGCGCTGAATTATAATATCAGCGCCGTGTGTGTCACTTTTTTCCTTCGTCGTGTGTATAAGCACTGTTTTATATTTTTATCATGGAATCTCACCAACTCAACCAATCTGCCTGTGATCTTTAGTGATGTGACACTGGAATGACGTGAAGAATTTTATAATGCGAAACGTGCTGCCTGATTCAGAATTTCTTCGAAACTATCAATGAGAAGGTATAAGTAGGTTGCCATATAGCGCATATATACTGTATATTAGAACGTACAAAGCTTCCTTGCGTCATAGTACACGCAAGCGCCACATCACACTTTCTTAGGCCTTCACTTTTTACAGAATATGATGTGCACATGAGAACGTCAGGACAGTTCCAGGCAGCACACAAGCATTATGAACTTCGTTCAAACTGGCCAAACATTCGCAGAAATATTGGTACTACGTTGGTTGTGGTGTCAGTACTACACCCGACACTTTATTTGACTTTGTGACCAATGACGGCCTCACTTTGACAATGTAAAATATGCTGCTAGCGATCATTGTATGTCCTACTTATGCTCGATGCTGGCATACTGATATAAACAATCACAGCGCCAACATTTTTGCCAACATTTTTGTCAGCATTTTTCGTTGTCTCTGCCATTGTTGCTTGGCAGCCTTCTTGGTGACTGTGCCAACATGTTTGCAGTCTTACCATTGGCTGTGTCACTTCATGAGAGCTAGCGCTTTATGCATGAAATTAAATGCACGTCGCTGAGGCTCCTGCCTCCAGGCCACAACTCAGTAGAAAAAAAAAGACTGAGAGTAAGACTAAATTTATTCCGTATGTATACATATTCATATACCGGGTGTTTTTAGATTACACAGATTTTTAATAAAAAAAGGCTATGACAGTCCGGCACCTCTAGCTTTCGCACACGAAGTGTACGTCGAGGAGGAAATACATTTCAGCCATTAAAATTATAGTTAAAAGACAAATTAGCAAGCTAGTAATATATGATTTTGTACTGAATATACAGCACCTGTTTATATTAGGAAATTCTGGGCCATCAAAATAGAAGCAAACATCAACAAAAAAGTGAAATAGGCAGTCTACTTGCGCATTTAAATTCCTACTTGCCGTTTTTCACACAAAATGCACAAAACTTGCACATTATGTGCACACTTTTGTCATTTTGTTCACAACACATGTGCACAACGTTACGTGCCCAGCAGAGGTGTGTGTGCACAACAGAGGCATATGTGCACTAAAGAGCGCACATAATGCCTTAAAAGTTTGCAGTGGGTACAACGGTTCTGCGCAGAATGACGAAAAATTCAGAGAGTGCTTCCCTACTTTACGAAAATTATGATGATTTATGTGTACTTCTATTAGCTGTCAAGGAAGCTCATAAGGCCCCCCGTAACTCGTTTCCTGAGGACTTTAATAAAGTTCATAATCATAATTTAAGCGCGGTACTGAAGTGAAGAGGACGGACAGGGAGAACACACACGAGCGCTAACTTTCAACAATGATTTATTGGAAGCCGGATCGCAGAATATATACATGACAAATGGTGGACACTCAGGCATGCGAAAATGTGGTAGCATCAAGAAATGACAATTCTTTTCTGGATAATGATAAAGATGGTGCGCTGACACAATCCTGGCCTAGCTTATGTATTGTGGCCGATTCTACGATCAACCGCGTAGTTTCATCTTTGTGCATGCGTATAACGGAACACTTATCAAAAACAGGTAAACACCCACACGTGCGGCAATGCGCGGTTAACAAGCCGTCGCCCCCCCTTCTTAACATTGTTTTTGTGCTCTCTAAGCCTGTCGTTGAGGCACCGCCCCGTCTGCCCCACGTAAGACTTCCCACACGACAGGGGGAGCTGGTACACGACACCTTCCTTGCATTGCACGTGCCGTGTTCTGTGATTCTTTTCACAGCCACGTGCTTTGAGAGCAGTTGGGTTGCTGAGCCTGCACAATCTTGAGAGCTTGTTCGGAGCCGTAAAAACGACGCTAATATTTGCTCGAGCGCCCACTTTTTTTACGTTTTTTACGTTTTTTTAGGCTCAGCAACCCAACTGCTCTCAAAGCACGTGGCTGTGAAAAGAATCACAGAACACGGCACGTGCAATGCAAGGAAGGTGTCGTGTACCAGCTCCCCCTGTCGTGTGGGAAGTCTTACGTGGGGCAGACGAGGCGGTGCCTCAACGACAGGCTTAGAGAGCACAAAAACAATGTTAAGAAGGGGGGGCGACGGCTTGTTAACCGCGCATTGCCGCACGTGTGGGTGTTTACCTGTTTTTGATAAGTGTTCCGTTATACGCATGCACAAAGATGAAACTACGCGGTTGATCGTAGAATCGGCCACAATACATAAGCTAGGCCAGGATTGTGTCAGCGCACCATCTTTATCATTATCCAGAAAAGAATTGTCATTTCTTGATGCTACCACATTTTCGCATGCCTGAGTGTCCACCATTTGTCATGTATATATTCTGCGATCCGGCTTCCAATAAATCATTGTTGAAAGTTAGCGCTCGTGTGTGTTCTCCCTGTCCCGTCCTCGTCACTTCAGTACCGCGCTTAAATTATGATCATGTCACACCAACAAGGCCAACAATCTACCCTTGCTAAGTTTAATAAAGTTATTTCTCTCTCTCATATTAGCATATGTAGCGTGCTAGGAGAGTGAAATAAGGACCGGGCGTCACACACTGGGAATTACGTAATTAGTGGGTCTTTTGAAGCTTGCAACTCATTAGAAAGGGCTCAGCCATATTTTTTCTTCTTCATCAGCCACCGCATCAACAAAGTGCACAAATGACTTACAGATGTGTGGCGGGTACCTCACTTCTCCGCAGATTCTCGAATAATGGCGTCGGGAGTGCCTCCCCGCTTGAGAAAATTATGATTTATGGCATAGTGGGTACTCTGCAAGTGTACTTGTAATAGTAGCCCTAAAAGAGTTTACAACGGGCTCTTCGAATGCCTCTCTTCTATGTCTCACTGTGTCAGTGCTGCGCTTTCCACACAGGCCTGGTGCTTTTTTTTTTTGGTGATCACAATGTGATCTTTTATCAAGGTCGCTTGTCATTTGGAGTTTCCGAATTTTCTGTGTTTTCCTGCATGTGAACGCATGACTTTATGTTCTGGCGCCGGCTCAGGACCGTTCGTCATTAGGCATGACGCCATGTGCGTAGGGCGCGTCTTCACGCCCTCACAAATAAATATAGAAAGACAGTAGGAAACAATGATAGAAAAATAACGGAAAAAAATTCCGCTGATCCCAGTCATTCTGTAAGTTGATGTCATGCGAAGCAGCAGGCGAGTATTGGCCTCTACCACATTTTTTTATTGATTTGAGTCAATCGTCGCGAGTTCGACCGACTTCTTTGTGGATGTTGAGTGGATCATGGGTATGTCAGGGGAAGGCTCGTAGCGAGGGGGACTTTTTCCGGGGGGTGCGGGGACACTTCCTGAAGGTCTTTACTATTTGTGGAAAGCAGCTATTTTCAAGAAAGTACCTATTTGAAGGAGCAACAGCATGAGAGGGGGGAGGGGCTCCTGGGATCCCCCCTTTCCCGGTTACGGGATTGATCGTGGGTTTATTAGACACGTCGACGACATTGACGCCCAAGGGGTATCCTATGATCTGACGTAACGATGGTACTCACATTAGAACACAGGTCCCAATTTTATTGAAGTGAAAGAGAGAGAGAACTTTATTCACAAGGGTTTGGGACAAGGGGTCATGAGCTCGATGAGTGGGGCCCCAAGTCCAGGGCTCCACTGGCTACTGCCGCCTGGCTGACGTGACCCAGGAGCGCGAGCTGTACCTCCGGGTCAGAGCTGGCGAGCTGTGCCTCCATTGCTCGAAAGAATAATAGAGATTGTGCTGACCTCCAAAAAGGTACCTAAATTTGGTATTCGGTTTCGGCATCCCCACGAAATGATATACCTATGGCGAGCCGCCATAGGTATATCACAGCGTTCGAAAATTTTTATTTAATCTTTGCAGGTTGGAAAAACCCCGTTTGAATTGCATGCTATGGTGCGATGATGTGTATATCATAAGAACCGGTTTTCACAATATTCTTCTGGATTGTGCACTGGTAGACCATAGCTTGGCGAATCACCTGAGTTGATATGTATTGTTTATTACACTGTTATAAAGGCCGGGAGGGAACACGCCATCCACAGTGGGCGTTGACGCGATATGGCGCCATTTTATGGTTCTTATCGTAAGTGTTTCAAGCACTGGCCTTGCTTTGTGGTAGAATATTTTACTGCCCCGCAGAATGCCAGGCTTCGATTCCGGCTCTAAATACGATTTTCTTTCTCAGCGTTCCTCCGATTTTTCCCTCACCTAGAAGACTGCCAACGGACAGCGGCTAAAGAGTGCGAAAATTATCTAATAAAGGACAGAATTAGGCTTGTGAATAAAAAACAAACTTGCATATACATAATGGGCGTCAAGGAAATACCACACGTCTGTTGTTTTCACTGTTTCTTCATAGTCCTCGTGTTTTTAGTAGCGTTTTTTCATTGAGATATCAATAGGATCATTCCCCTAGGCCTACAAGTGCACAATACATAGCATAGACTATGAAAAGTTAAAGCTACTAGCAATATTAAGTATCGCACAGTTTCGGAAAAACTTAATTCCTATCGCATGGAACATGGCAGCGCCACAGGCCAATGGACCACTTTCAGCTGTAGCATACGCGACATGTTGGCATACTTGTTACGCGACGCAATCCGTGCAGAAGAGGCCGCTATTCGAATGCATTCACTCACATTATAATAAACACGCATTTTATCTCCATATATGATCCAATTGAGCTATGCAAATATAATCTGACAATGTCTTCATAAATCATTCATTTCTCTGAGATCTTGTGCTATATTAGAGTGATGCGCCGTAAGGGCATTTAAAAGTATAAATTGCGCAAAATCAGCCTTGGGAGACCCACATACGAAAGAATAAACTAAAAGAAAGTCTTTCTTAAAAGTCAGCGCAGCAGTAAATACCGGTATTTCTGTAAATTCCCACGAAACTCCAGAGAAAGTGAAGCTTTAGATGCAGCAAAATATTTCCATTTGGGATTTAGTCTTTGCAAGACGTATCGCCTTTGGAAATGTGCGCCCTACTTTTTCTCGCTGTCAGGTCTGTCACGTTGGCGTCAAACAAAAGAGCACTTTCGCATCCCTGCATTTCAAGGGCTCTTTCCGCTTTTGGCGAAGAGATATTGACATTGAAGGCGCGAGTGATACTGAGCGCCTTCTGGCGTGAGAGGAAATTATTATAAACTTGGTGCTGTACTAGGAGGCCACGTGAATAGAAAGCTTGAGTATACGTTAGCCGAGAGCCATAACGAAATTCGGTGATTCTCTCCTGCATACGTAAAATCTCTACGAGGAGATTTAAAGTCTGACTTCACGACATGACTGCATTGTGCGAGTTAAGTCATTGCTGCCACTTTTAGCGCTTGAGTCGTTTTCTTAAAAATGAAAGACTCGCGTCTGAGAAGGTGAGCCTTGACCTTTAAAGTTTGGGCTTTATTTTGTACTCGTAGAAAGTGCAAGTGGCAGGGAAGAGAAAAAAAAAAGCCATAAAAGCGACGACTAGATCTGTCTCCATGATTACATAGCGATACGCAAATAATTGAAACACATGAACAGATGCGTGCACAAGTAAAACAGTATACTAGTATACAATGAGTGTTTAAAAAGTGTAATATGCGAACAATATCGAGGTACTTCTGCAACGTGAGCAAAAAGAAACACCATGAACGGAAAATCACGTGTACTGTGAAAGCTAGAGAAAAAAAAGTATAAGCTAAGTACAAGCATTAATACCTCCTATCACTTCAGGAGGACATTCAAGGGAATCCAATATTGAACAGGTCACCGGGAAGCTGCAGCTTACAATTTGTGTTCGTACAAAAACGCTAAAGTGTACACGCGAATAATAGCATTACTCACTAGTTGAAAGACGCACATGGAATGCGAGTGAATATCGCGATTCATTATCACAGCTTGGTAAAGACGGTGATGCGCCATGCAGTACTTTAATCGCGTGGTTTCTTCTTTAGTGCGTAAGACACCAAGTTTCTATGTGACTGTTTTGAGGCTAACTCTTCACTAACTAATTGTTTCGTATTACCAGGAGATTAGTGCAAGAAACTCCATTCAGTCAGTTCATGAAACCCGGGGCCGTATACGCGAAAGCTGTCGCTCGTAAATGGTCTTCACAGTCGCTCGTAAATGGTCTTCACCGCCTTCCATAATGATATGCGCAGCGTAAGTTTTGGCGAAAACACTGCCTCACGAACCATTACATTGTTCACATCTCACATCTCAATATCAGGTTTTTGTAATGCACTACGACGTTTTATCACTCTTTCGCAACGTCGAGGCAGAACATCTTATTCATGGAATATAATTGCCCTTATTGTTTCGGCTTATTGTTTGAACTGCATCGCACATAATATTCTCACGTGCTCATGACGTCGACGAAGGCAACAGTCGGCGTGTGAAAGAAGAAGCTCTTTATTTGGCCGAACTTGTGGCCGTGAAACTGAAAGTCAGACTACAGCAATACACACTGGTACTGCTAGCGGCGAACAGAGCGGCGTCGGCCGTCGATAAACTGACAAACGGTGAAGCGCGCCGGCATTTATACGTGTGTCATCGAATATTCCAGCCTTATCCCTGGTTGTCGCGCAAGCTCTAGAATAAGCTCGAGTGTTCGCGTCTTGCGAGCAATCTTAACAAAATGATCTACAATAATCGCGAAGCTTCTCGAACAATGAGGCGCGGTTTGCGCTCAGCATTGCTGACAGCCTTTGTGGGCGAAAACCGAATACAGCAAAAAATGAAAATAAGAAAGGCGCATGGCAATATATTAACTGACTCTTGGTAGGTGGACTATCATGTGTCACTCTATGTATAAAGGCATATACTCTCGTTATCAACAATATTCGTTGATTTGTTAACTAAAGTTAAAAGCAATCAAATTAATTTTCCACGTCACGTTAGTTAATTAAAATTATGTGCACGGAGGTGTATTTTGTTGCGGCGAGCATTTTGATGACTATAGTTTTGTTCGATTGTCTGACTTTAAATAGCGTAGTGCCGTTGACCAGCATTGGTTGTAAGTTTTTATAGTATCCGACGAGTTCATGTACAAAAGTGTGTTTATCCGTACAATGGTCAACATCTAAGCGCTGCCATCTTTATCACCACCCGTCTTCATAGAGAGACGGAGTGGTCGGATAAGGGGAGGCGTTTACTAACCAAAGCCTGTAAAACTTCAGTGCCCGTATGCACACAAACGTCTTGTGCTACAATTGTTCGTTAAAAAATTTCGTGCCGATATGACGCTGAACATAGAATTAGCGAAGCTGAACGACCAATATCAAGGGAACACTTACGAGCGGAGGCTTTTGCCAGTTGGGCCCCAGCAGGCTCGAGGTCCACACCCGCAACGCCTCTCGTATTACTAATATGATATTAAGAAGCACAAGCAGGGCACTATTGGCCTGCCAGAAACATGGCAAAGCCTTACTATTTCATGATTTATAAAGCTTGTTGCCACCTACAGCAGGTGCTTCTACGAATACATTTATGTTTAAAAAAAAAAGAGAGGGGGGCCAACATCGGCGGCGACACCCACTTGACTGGGGAGGTCTCTTGGCCTCTTCTAATCTTGTTTCTCAGGGGTCTAATATTTATATATATGTATGTGTTCTCGAGTAAGTCAGCCGTCCTATGAAGCAGGTATTCATGAACTATTAAACCACGCCAATCAATAGTCAAGAAAGGAAAATGAGCTAATTTACATTTCAAATGACTTATTTTATGACGCGTCTTGCGATTTATAAATTGTAGTCCATGAATGTGCAAGGCGTCTCCACTTTTAACGGAATTCTCGTGAATTCTCGATGAAATGTGCACGAGACATTCAATTCCAAAGTGTTCAGCGAAATACCTCGGCGCAATAGTTTCTTTCAAAACACAAAGCAGTGCTTTGTTACAAATTGCACCTTTAACAACAATGCATTACTGCTACACGTTTCATCGCTAGTATCTGAAAATCCACCCCCGATTAGCTCCCATTCCAAGTGAACACGCACTTCAAGGATCCCTAGATAGGATTCGCCATTCACAGTTGGTACCACAATGTGATTATTTAAAAAGTTCGTACCAGTCAATAAAAAGTACTAGTCACTCACTACTGATTAGCGCGACCTTAACATTTGTAGTCATCCACCTCATGTTTCAGTTTACCTATAAATATTACTTTTTCATTTAGTCGAAAAACCCTTTTTAAAACGTTTCTTACAGTCACCGAGCAAGCACAGGGAATAGGACTTTCCATGCAATCATGACAGCGCTCCGCAACTATGTGGAAAGTGACCAAGCGCAGGTTGCATGTCATGTGCCTGTGGCCATATTCTTACCGCCCTCGGTCACTGGGCGCCAACCACCAAAAACCACGAAAACTTGCGATTATTCTAACGAAACTCGTACCTTCAATTTTAAAGAAGAAGGTACCTATGCTAAGCTTGTAGTGTATCTGAAGCGGGCCGCGTTACCCGTCGAATATCCAAAAATGTTCACGTCACCAAAGATTCATCCTTTTGCGTCAGCGTTAGTTTCGTAAGTTAGGGCAGGCGATGATTGTAGTGAAATGATCTTGCATTCTCACAACGTAGAGAAGGCTATGTGGACAGAAACTGCTTCTTTTCATTGCTACGAAAAAAATGACAGAGCGGAAATTAATGCCGAGGAAGACATGCGGAGAAGAACGCATTCCGAATGGAGAAGCAAGAAAGTCGCTTTCTTGAAATGCTGGTCGGTCCTTTCGATAAAACTGACTGCCTCATACAGAGTCAACAATTATATACCCGGCGGCTAGCGCACTTTCTTTCTTAGTATTAATTTCCGGATTCGTGCCGTTCGAATCGGCATACACAGGTCTTGTGCACATAAACCTTGCTCCGGCACGCACATCCAATTATCACGGTGGCAAGAATTTTGCTGCTCCTGACATCTCCATTGTCTGCATTTGAATTTCTAAAAAACGCTTCGGTATAGATGTTCTGCTTGTTTCGTTATGACAGCGATAATTACATGAAGCGGTAATTGATTTCTTTTGTGGCGGAGAGTAAACTTTGAATAACGGGAGCCCTCTGTCTAAGTCTGTCATAACTGCATGAGGAGCCTTTCTGCATTCGTCTCCGTCTCCGGAAATAAGCTTTCCGGCACCTTTCATTGTTGGACTGTATGCCGGGTGTTCAATGCTAAGTTTTTTTGGTTTTGTTAAAAATTCAGCGCTGGGAAGGCACGTGAAAACCACCTTTGCAGATACGTCATGCATTGAGGGGGGACACAAATTGAGACAATAACTATCGCTGTCAGCCGCCCAATTAGCTATGATTGAATAATTAACTTTTCAGTGAGGGCAGCAAGCGGGCATGTTTATATTGAAAAGTTGGAGGCAGTCGCGTTTCTACACAATTGCACTTGGCAGAATTCTTCTAGCATGTCTGTGCCCCGAGATATCCCGCTACAAATTTTAATCACGGTTTGCATCATTACGCATGCAAGACATTGAGCACTGGCGATAGTCTCCTCCCCGACGGGCTGCGCCAGTTGCGCGCGGCGTTTAATCTGACAACGGGTTGAAGGCATATGCAAAGATGATAACGATTACCCTTTTGCTACCGGCTGGCGATAGCAAGCAATGACCCGCTCGTCACATCAAGGAGTAACATTGCGCCGATCAGCTTCGCCTTGCATGCGTCATCATGCAAGCCGTGAATAAACTTTGCAGTGGGATATCTCGGGGAACAGATATGCTAGAAGAATTCTGCCAAGTGTAACTGTGTAGAAACGCGACTGCCTCCAACTTTTCAATGAAAACATGCGCGCTTACTGTCCTCACTGAAAAGTTAATTATTCAATCTTAGTTAATTAGGCAGCTGCCAGCGATAGTTATTGTCTGACTCTGTGTCCCCCCTCAATACATAACTTATCTGCAAAGGTGATTTTCACGTGCCTCCAACGCTGAATTTTAACAAAACCAAAAAAGTTAACTTTGAACACACGGTATACTTTAACGTGTGAGTTCATAAAAAATAATAAATAACTGCTTTGTAACTTTAAAGACGTCTTGTTTAAAACGGTTAACTACTGTCGTGAATATTTGATTTTTTGGTCGGAGTGGAGTTTTGAGTCGTTTTCTAGTGTTTGGAAACAGGGGACTAAAAATAAGGCACTTGGTATCCGAAATTATAGTATGCTGACGCTGCTATGAGGGTTCGACAACACGTCGTAGAGATTTTAAACGGTAGTGCATGACAGCGCTTCCTACATGCTTAATTGAACACTAAGAAGTGGTCGGCATCTTGTCGACCACTTTTCGATTATCTTTTTTACAAACTTATGTTATTACGTTTGAATAAAACAACTTGCAGGATGATTCATATGGGCCTTCAGTAGAACGTGGTAGCGTGATCGGGCCCCGTGCGCATCTATCTCTAGTTTTCGCTCAAGGACAACGCCAAATTTTTTATGACAACCGAAGACGCCGCCGCCGACACCAACACCGACACTGGATTTTCGGCGAAACAAGCTCTTAAACATTATCGCGTCAATATGGATTAACTCCGCAGAGAGACCAGGTAATCGGTAAAGAGAAAACTTTCTGCTCGGTGATACGTCGCAGATAAATGGAAGCTGGCCTCCATCATTTCCGTTTAGTATTGGCTAAGATGGAAAGCAGGAAATCACTTAGTTGGGGTATTCTGAATAAGTAGCGTATAAAACAGACACATACGAAAAACGCCAAACTATGTTCATCATTTGTTGGGTTAGTGTCATGCCTTATAAAAATGACTTCATGTTAAAACATCCGCCAACTAATTTTAAACACCGAAAGTGCTTCATAATCTTAAAATTTATGAAGTCTCTTGTGTTCATCCTTAAAGATTCAGTCACCTTATTGCCCCTAATAAGCTGCGAGTGTAAATGACTCCATGCACACGAGGTTAATAAGAATGGCAAACAAAAAAAAGCAACGCGGGTTCTCATCAAATAATTTAAAGGGGTAAACCAAGCCACCCTGTCACCTCAAAAACAATATAAAGCGCTGTGTACATCTATGCTCCATACGATGATATCACTTCCAAACCGCAAGAATATACGGCGGATGAGCTCAGAACACCCTTGCAAGGGAAGGAAATTGGGTATTTGCAGGCAGCCCCTCGCTATTAATCTGTCTAGCGTCGACATCGGCTGCCATTTTTAATTAAGATCAATTATAGTGGAGTCGCTCTTGAGTTAGAAGAAAACCAAGACGAAACAATGGCTTTCGACCATGTGGTATTGTTATGCCCCACATTTGGCTCATGCTTCCCGACGCAGCCGCCATGGATTGATGCACTCCCCTGCTGAATAATGTAGTGTTTTGGGCTTCGTTTCTAGAGCCGTAGGCACTGATTATTGACGGGAGCGAGATGGTGAAGCAATTCACTGAAACAATGCGACTCAATCGTGTCGGCAGAATGCTGTGACTGTTGAAATCACGTTGCGTATCATAGTATACAGGTTTCCAGATCGTCTAACTTATGCTAGTGCATGTCGATTTTTGTTGCTGCTTTATTTCATTCTGCTTTTGATAATTGTTCAGTCGTGTGGTATAATTAGTTTCTATATTAGTTGAAAAATACAAAATTATGATGGTCCTTGCGGGAAAAGGCGACGTAAAAGAAATGTCACCTCACTATGCCTCCAGTATCACATCCGTATTCATTTGCAGAGAATAATCAGGTAATGTGATTCATAATATGCGGATGCACAAATAATATAATAAACACTCCTGAGTAAACAGAAGTAATTATATACGGACAGTAGTAGTATTGTGTAACATAAAATATTACCATGTCAATCTTTAAATGTACATAAAAATAAAAAATATCATTCACAACAATTAATGAAAATCGCGGTGAAGAAAATATTTTTTCGACTGCTCGGTGAGTGTGCTGCTGAATTGCTGCTGAATGCTCCTTACTGTAACATATTTTACACACAAGAATGGCCTAAGTACACGAAAAAACTTGACAGTTGGCCTTGGACAAGATCAAGACCTTGGCGGTCCGGCAAGTGCCTACCATACGAAGAGTGCGAAAGAGTTGAGACTACCTTTCACACCAATAAGTTGCAGCAATATTCTGATGCGCTTCACGCGCTCTGTATGCTTTCCTCCTTCAAAGTGGATCGCAGCTAAACGCCACGCAGCATGCCAAAGTGGATAGAAGAGAGATTTGCAGGAGTGCCTCCAGCGTTTTCTACAGTCCCGAAAAAGGAACCGCTGGAGGAATTATGCATTAGGGCGACACGGTCGCGAGTGCTTCCTAAAAGGATTGGTACATGTTCGCCGACATCAAGATGCAAGTAAGTTCTGGGATGGTGTCCTATGCAGTGACTCTGAAGCCCTAGTCGAGACAGGTAAATCTTTCAGTGCACGTCTTTCGCAGGCACTTTAGGGTGCGAAGCTGTCAGAGGAATATATGATTATCCATGTAGCAAAAACAATACATAAGGACATTACCAGATAGAAGAAATAGCATGAAACGACAGCTGAAATGGTGCGGTAGACGTAGAAATCAATGCATGCCTAGAGTTAGCGTGTTGGCGTGGTTTGTTTTGGTGTTTGTAGGTTGATACAATACGCACGTTTGTCCTCAAACAAAAAGAGTACCTGACAATACAGCGTCGTTCACATGTCAAGTGGACCTGTCGACTAGTGCGTAGGAAAACGAGAGAAAAATACTATTAGATGTGAAGCATCTTATGGCGAAGCTTAATCCGGTGGTGGTGGTGGTGGTGGTGGTGGTGGTGTGCCGCGTGCCCATCCCTTACTGCGCATGCGCAAACAGTTAAAGAAAAAATAAAAATAAAAAACCTCCTCTCCCCCCCTCTCTCCTCTAGGCATCCCCTCCCCATGGCAACCACACCCTCACTGCGCATGCGCCTCCCTTCCCTCTCTCCCCTCTTACACCCCCCCCTCTCCATCCCTGCCCGCGGCGTCTAACTCCCCCTGCGCATGCGCGTCCCCCCCTCTCTCTCCTCTCCTACGCTCCCCCCCTCTCTCCTCTACGCATCCCTGCCCACGGCGTTCACCATCCCACTGCGCATGCATGTCACCCCCTCTCTCTCCTCTCCTCTCTTCCCCCTCTCTCGCCTCGCGACGCCGACGCAGGCAGCGTCTGCTAGCGAGTTTCTTGGTTGAAAAAACCGACTGCTCGCGCTGCACAACCGTTCACTGGCCATCCCGTATATATGGCAATGGATCTTGACCTCCAAAGTGGTGCCGGTGGAAGATTTCTCCTGTGCGTTGTTGAACAATAAAAATTCGCAGCGTGCGCGTTAACTAAAAGCGGAGTGCGGGTCTCTGTGTCCAGTCGGAGTCTTCTGTCTCTCATTGCCCATTAGCAGCGATTGGCATGTTCCAGTAGGAAACACTGCTCCATCACTGCCTGCTTTGCGCCTCCCCAGTTTTATCTCCTGCGCAACGCTGCGATGAGTGCCAGCGTCAACGCCGCCGCCAGTGTAAGCGTTATTTCAACACAAATGTGCTTGCTCGTTTTTTGCATGTTTGAACGCCTTCTTCTCTTTTCCATAAGTCCCCAACATTGCCAATGAGTTTTGCTGAATCCCGCAAGGTAGCGGAAGGGTTAGGAAAGACAAATGGGCAATGAACTATTCGTACCAGCGCGGGGTTCCTGTTTAGATGGTTGCCGAAGCCGCTGGTGGCGCAGCTCTCGCCGTCGCTCTCAAACAATGCTCCTTGTATTAGTTGTTCACAGAAAATGAAACGGTAAATCACAAACTTGCGTCGTTCTTTTTTTTTTGACGCTCTAACAAGCATTAAGAATGTTTTCGTTTTGAGATTCGTCACATTCAACAAAAAAAAGGCATACACATACTACAAGACACGGCTGAAGACTCCTCTGCCTGTATTGTGACCACGTCACAATACATGCAGATGAGTCTTCAGCCGTGTCTTGGAGTGTGTGTATACGTTTTTTTAACACATGATACTTTGGGACACGCATTGCAGTCCTAACCAGTGCGGATCGCGCTGACCTGTTTGTAAGGCCGCTTATGGTTTTGCGCCCTAAGAAAGCCGACGTGTTGACGTTTTCAGGGGAGAGGGCAGCGTCTTTTCGCTCGCCGACGGCGGCCGATTGGCTTTTCTTTTGTGTGGGCGAGAGCGGTTTCGCACCAAGGGGCGAACCGCGAGGTTGCGGAATGCCGAGACGGGATCGGATTTCGGAGCGGGGACCTGTGTAGTACACCTCCCGCTGTGTTTGAGTGCATCGCGGGTAGTCGTGTCGGCTGCGATGGCGCCACGCGAGCAGTTGCCCGCCGTCTCCCCTCTGGCGTAAGGTCTGGGCCACGGCCGCGGCGATCTTGTTTTCGAACTCCGGGAAGACGCTGCTTCCGGTCAAGAGAGACCACCCTGTGTGTGTCCGGAGCGCAGGCGGCGCTGTTTGATGGCATCTGCCTGCGATGAGAACACGCTGCAGAGGCAAAACCCCAGTAGCCCCGTTTCGCGTTGAGTTGGCGTCGCCGTGCCTTTTTGCTGGCTGTCGATGCCGCCGAAGAGCGGAATGTCTGGGCAATAAATTCCGCACGTGTTGGCATCCGCTCCTGACACTGTGTGTGTCCACTTGTGGATGAGGAGAAAGGAAAGCCGTCCTTTTTTTCTTGATATTTTGGTTTTCCCTTTAGGCCCTGCCCGGTGGGCTGTGGCCTACGAATGTTTACTCTCTAATTGGCCGCCGCTGTCAAGGGAGGGATAAAGTACGGCCACCGCCCATTTTCTTTGTTCTGTACGCTAGAATTTGACCTGCACGGCGGTGGCACATTAGTCTGGGCTGTAATCAGCGTGGCTGATAGATCAGTGAGGCTCCGCACCATGTACGTAAAGCTAGCCTGGGCTGTAATCAGGACGCTGATAGATCAGTGAGGCTAGTGGCAGTATCAAGTTAATACAGTCTGGGCTCTAACTTCTAGAACAAGTAGAAGAGCGAGACTGTATATTTATCCTGTTTTAAATCTTTGTATATCTTAAGCACATTTGTATGTATTATTTTCCGTTCTTATAAACGAGTTCGTCCATCTAACCTCCACTGCTGCCTGCGTGTGACTTCATCATCGCTGCCGATCATCGTCCAAGATCTACGTGATCGACGACGAGAATCAACGAGAACTTTACTCTGTTATTGAAAAGTGCTTTTAAAGCCATATACGAATTGTTGCATTACTCTTATGAAGGCCGGTCCACCACCTGAAAACGTTCAGTACAGACGCTTTCCTGAAAGTTTCGTCGTCCCTTTCTTGCAAATGTATATAATGTAAGGATGCTTATTGGGCGAGCCTAACGAACAGGTGGTAGATTGGAAAATAGACACAGGGAGAAGATGGTGGAGCTCGAGCGCCGATCTCGTGGTGCCTTTCTTTCGTGATGATGGTTGTGCTTTGTCATTGTCTTCATTCCTTCACTATAATTGCCCCCGTCGAGAAAGGTGAAGTCATCCTGGCGATCTAACAGGTGTGAACAATCGGGTCAAAGTACGGCTTCAAGCTGTCTACGTGAAAGACATCATATCCACGCCGACGACGGTCATCGCGCGGCGCAAGCGGTTCAATGGCGTAATTGGCGGGTGATGTGCGCTCGACCACGTGGTAAGGACCATGGTAATTATACAGTAGTTTGGTAGACAAACCAGGTGCGCAGGATGGTACATGCAGGCATACAAGAGTTCCAGGTGTGAACTCTGTGGCAGAAGGGTGGTCATCGTCTCGGGCCTCTTTCTGACGCTGTTGGTCGGCCGTAGTTAACTGCTTCGCTAGTTGGCGGCATTCTTAAGCGGGACGGGTGGCTTGCGACACGGTGGCGCACTCAGATGCATCTGGTGCGTATGGCAGCAGAGTGTCGACAGTGTGCGACGGCTGGCGACCGTACAGAAGGAAGGAAGAATGGGGAAAAGCCAGTGGTGACTTGGGTAGCTGTGTTATATGTGTAGGTCGCAAACGGAAGAACCAGGTCCCAGTTTGTTTGGTCAGATGCGACATGTCGTTATCACAGTTCTGTCGTTGCGAAGTGTGCCACGAAGACGATTTTTACTCACTGACAATCATTGCAAGGACTGTGCGGTTTTGCTAGAATCCAAAGGGCAACGTATTTTGTGGAATACTGGAAACCGCAGCTTCGGAGCAGGACAACCGGCAAACAGCAAACACAGCACTACATCTCTTTTTCAAGACATGCAGTGCTTCTATTTTTGTGACTATTCAGTATGCAGTATTTCGCTATTTCTTTCCTATACGAACCAACTTGCCCGGAAACGAATTTTGTTAAAACCTACAACTATAATTTGTGAATTACCTGACGCCCTTCGCTAGCTCATTATTATTTATTCATTTTCACGACGTTTTCAAAACGTAATATGTTAAGATATTCTTCAGCGAATAGGCATTTTTTCCTGTTTTTATTATTGGAATGTGCAACGTAATTTTAAATCGCGTTTCAGTAAGCAATTCCAAATTGAGAATATGTATACGCACTTGCTTACATGTGCCGCTTAGAATATATCAATTTAAATTATCAAGAAACATCAATAAGAAAGAAGTTGCAGCTGGCTCACCATAAGAGAGAGGCATTGAAGGTGACACTGGCTCGGTGCTCAATACGGAGAGGTATTGATTGGTACCGCGAACTCTCGCTGTGAAAAGGCGCAAGTTTCTCATGTGCTTTTGCTTTACGTACACACGGACACATTTAGCCAGCCGTAACGACCACACCTGTATCTAATAGTAGTAAAATACACCAGTCGTGTACAAATGAAAGCCCAGAAAATAGTAATTAAGAACTGATCAGACGTGGTCGACGCATCATGGCCTCCCCGCCCGTTCGTACAAACACGGCCGCCCAATCGCACAGTAGAGGGGAAAAAAAGGGAGAGAAATGCACATGGCCTCCGAGATATTGCGCAGCGTTAAAGTCCATAGCGGACATGGCGGCCACTTGCTAAAAAATTGGCCGCGTATCTGCGTGCTTCGCTGCAAATGTCGTCGAAAGACGATAGTCTTGTGCCGACTGCACTGCATGAGCGGCATGAGTACCACAATTTTATAGCTGGGCTAGCCGCTGGGCTCGTTTTTCGGACGTTTTCCGGGCACGCTTAGACGGACGCCGGCGTTTCTCCGCTGAAATTTGGTCGTCGGTCTTTTCTCTGCGTTCTCTGATCATGTCTTGTAGAGTGGGTCGTATTTGATCAAGCGGCCATATATGTTTTGCCTTGCCTGAGACAGCGCTCTTCTACGATGAATCAGCCGCATCTGGCTGGCATTGATAAAACAGAAGAGGACGCCATCTACTGCGCTACCGGGGAACATCGGCTTGTGTTGAACTACGCTGCTGCCAGGTGGCAGCACCACAACGTCGAAGTTAAATCACTGGGCGGAGACTTGTTTTGTACACAGCGGCGCATTTTCAGCGCCGCGTAATAAACACTAGGATCTTTATAATTACGTATCTATAAATTTTGTTTTAAAGGAACACTGTGAATAGTACTAAGGTATTGATGTTGTGCCTCAGGTATGCGTAATATTTGATTTTTAATTGCCCACGCTCACCCGTATGAACACATTCTTCTCGGTCAAGATTGGAGGTCGTAAGGCAGGGGGTTAAACTTTGGCCAGCTAGCTGAATCGTGCGACGTGCCGACAAACAGAGAAACAGACAGACCAAAATTTCTCCGTTTAGGTATCCCAAGAAAGACTATCGCCTTTAAAAATCAAAAGGTTTATGGAGCAACGGCCTGGGATACCTGCACCGAAGGAGATTTCACGAGACAGAAAGAGAGGGCCAGAAATCTCGTAGGTCCACTGGCTTTCTCGCGGCATTAAGAGAGTGGCTTCGAGGTACGGGGTTAGCATTGTGTTCTCCGCGGAAAAGAAGGTGGGCCTCGTTTGCTCAGCGGTTAGTAAGCGAATAGGCAAAGACTGAACGGCGCAATAAGAGGGTATGTACCATCAAGCACAAAAACATTTTGTTGCTTTCGCACATGGTGTTGTCTATAGAATACCATTGTCGTGCGGGAAGGCGTATATTGGGCAAACTGGAACGTGCCTCAATGTGCGTCTTCGCGAGCACAACAGTTCTTTGACTGGCAGGCTGTTCACGCATCTGGCGTTGCACTGCAAGGAGTGCAAAGAAGGTAGTTGCAACCCTCTTTTTCCGCTTACAACTGTGATGTACAGGCATTACGGCTTCACGCAGAGGGAGGTTATTGACGCCTTCCTTATCGGGCAGGAGTGGCCGTGTTGCTTTAATCACTCATCTATTAATCTGCAGGAGGGAGAGCTAGCCTTTCTTGAACGACATGTGAGGTTATCGTGCTGAGCGCTTTATGTCTAATCTTTCTATGTGGACTCGTATGGTTTTATCAGGTATAACTGCATTATAAATAGCTCTTTCCTAAATAAAGATTTCAGCTGGTAGTAGTGCGTCGTCCGGTGTCCTCCTTTTTCTTGAGTGTTATGTATTTCGCGTCCCCTGAGTTATCATGTCAGTACGACCACGCATATTAATGTAACACCTTCTGAGATTACGTGACAACTGTGTAACCATTGCGTTCATAACAATATGCTTTCAGGGATGATGCTGCAGTACTTACATGATGTACAGTGGCGGGTGCTCATATATTAAGGCGAAAGCCTTAGATGCCTGATCAAATGCCAAAAGTGACTGTTGGCGCCAACCCGAACAGTGCAAAAATTTATAACCTGAGGGCGTCACCGTATGACGTTACAGATCGCCAAAAAAGACTCATAACATCGCTATGTCTTCATGCGTGACGTCATATGATGACGTCATCTCATCGCAGATGTGTTAAAGGTGAGCCTATGCCGGAGGCAGTGCAAAACTATGTGAGGTGCAATGAGGTGCAACCTTTTAATGCCTCTGCTCCTGCAGGAAGGGCGGAACCAGGTTACGCGCGGAACGCCTTTGGAGGCGCAGGATCCATACAATCGACACAGAAGAAAAAGAAGAACGTGGCTTTCGCAATCGGTTTTTGTAAACCAATGCATAAACCACCGTGTGACTATTCTTTCAGTCTTGTAAATTTGATTTAGAAATTGAAGAACTCATTTTTTTTAGAACGATACTGAGAGTTTTTTAGGATATAGCAAATATGCTGTTATAGGTTATCAGATGCAGTGTAGATGACGATCTATTTAATAAAACCATTTCAGGAATAGTCCCACTCAGAGAAGGCTCCTGCTACACAAATCGAACGTTCTTGGCGCAACACAATGGCGTAAAACATACCTTAGTTACCGCATCCCCCCTACTCGATTCCATGGAAATCTCGCACGGGCACATTGCTTTTACTCTGCCCTTTCTATTCTCGCCGTGTGGCGAACACCGTCAAGATGCAGCCATCGGTGGCGCCATTCATATTTATTCTGGAGGCGATAACACAGACGCCCCTGGCGCACGACTACTTCGCAAATGAGGCTGTCAGGATTCGTACACAGCTCGTCACTAGAGCTTGGCTCGGAGCTTGCATTATTCATTCTCACCCAGTGGCATTCGTGTTAGCGTAGCATCACTCGTAGAAGTAGATAGAGAGAGAGAGAGAAACTTTTATTTTTGCAGGCCTAAAGAATCGTGATGGCATGTTCTGTTTACCTGTTCTATCGCAGTCGCTGAGGAATCCATGAATTCTTAATAGGAAATCACCTGCGGTCGTCCACAATGTTCTATCCAGTATGCAAGTGATGCCGCAAGAATGTAGGCTGAATAGGTTTAAGGCAAAGACACGAAACTTAAGGGGTATGAATGGAGGCACGCAACGTTGACTAAAGCAGAGTGGCTTCCTAAAAGTAAGGTTACGCCAGAGTTTTGAGCTGCCCTCATGTGATGTTTTTATTTCATTTTTTCAAGCGCTTATCTGCAGCAGAGCATGTATGCTACTTTTTGTTTCCCCGCGTACGTTATTATTAAACGGCGTTGTTTGCTCCATGCAAACTGATTAGAGAGCAACTTAGCATTGCTCGTTTTAATGTGATGTTTACAAAGGAACACCTAAACGGGAGCATTCAGGCTAAATCATTGAAAGGAAAAAAAATGCTCGGTGGCGCTAAGTTCTTAGCAAACGCTGTTGTACGACGCCTACGAACAGCACAAGCAATATTTATTTTTCTACGTTCTGTCACACAAACACACACTCTCTCTCTCTCGTCCAGCTTATCTATTTCGCTGTCCCATTTAGGAAGCATGAAGTCTTGGAAGAATGGAAAGCAAAACTATAAGCTTATCTCTAGAGAAAACAAGGCAGGAACACGGGAAGCGCACGTGCTTGTCTTGGTGTAAAACAAACAAGAATTCCGCACGTCATGCCCTGCATCGAAAAAAAGCAGCACAAGTGTTTGACGTAATTCTCTAGTGGGCTCTCTGTTGTTTTCTTTATGTAATGCCTGATTTCCAAATCTGCCGCACCAGTCTTAACTCTGTGATTTTGTGGGTTACCTATTTTTTCCTGTGAGCTTTAGACATTCAGCGAGCATGGAAGAAAGAACGCCTAATATACAAAATTACCTGAGACCATCACTAACTTTAGTTTGCCCATGAATAATTCATGACACGTTTGCACAGTCACGAATGCCAGCTGGAATACATCTTTTCTTCCCTTAAAGACTAGCAGTCTTGTATCCCTACTGCAAACAGCACCTCCTGAATTCATCAAAATTTGTGCAGAATCATTACACTTTCTTCCATATAATCCGCTAAGAAACGTCGCATTATTACTCGTAGCAGATATGAAAAATGGCATAGAACCTTAAATGAAATCCAGAGACAGTTAAACCGAGTATAGCATAGGAGACATTATTTGTATGTTTTAAATATAGGGTAGTAATTGTGACAAAAAGGAAAATGAATTAAAGTAGACCGAAAAATCAACCTGTGGCAGTTAAAGTGTCAATTAAAGTGCCCGATGTTTTATCAATTGAGCTACTGTGGTGGTCGCTTTCCTATTCGCTTTACTGTGTATTTATGCTATGAGTAACTCTGGGTAGATCAGCGGATACGTTATCTGAACATTGTAGTCTCGGTCCCTGCCTGCGCTAGTTGTCTTTTTCATTGAATTGCATACCCAGCATTTCGGGACATCGCTTTTAGTTCACCGTTTTTCACACCACGTGGCGTACAGACCTTCAACTTTCAAAACTGGCGCGATAACGCATGGCGCGCGGCAGACAAAGGGGGCCATACATAAAAAAAAAACAAAAAAACAACGAAGCAGCTCGATGTCGACTATCGCCACCGAGAGCGAACCGTGATCGCTGACTGATAAGCGCAAGTCGTGTACGACGAGCGGTCGGTTGGTTGCTCGATCGTGAATCAAGTATTTTTTTTTTTTAGTGAATCCGCGCGCACGAGTCACTTGGCTGCGCTTGACGAACTCGTATTTCGAAAGGGCGTGCTGCCCTTCCTCTCGTCCTTTTCAATATATTTCGTGCGGTTGTATAGTTGTCGGCCCCACTGGTTTCTTGAAGAAAGTTAGGACGTCCTTTTGTCGCGGCCGTTTTTGTAATCTCTGAAAGCTAATTTCGAGAAAATAATATCAGCCTATGAGATGGCGATGATGCTTTGAGAATATGTAGAGACAGGCTTCACGTAGCTAATATTTGTTGGCGTCACTTAACAAGTGAATTTTTTTCGCGCTATAGAGTGAAGGCAACGTGCCGTGCCGTATTCGCTGCCAGTGATAATCTTTTTTTAAGAGCTCAAAACGTAGCAGAAATAAAGGCCTAAATTCATTGCTGAATTATTTTCCAAATTTAAGCATTTTAAGAAAGACGCCTCAATTTAAACAACGCTCTTAACGTTTCTAGAGCACATAATAAAAGACGTCCGAAACGTATTTCATTGTACATGACATGCTATACAGCTCGTCTTCCCCTCTTTGCTGACTGTTCGTGAAAGCGTAATGAAACCAATTATATTCACATATGCGACCGTCCGCTGTGGTGATGTAGCGGTTACAGTGCTCGGGTTCTGACCCGAAAGCCGCGTGTTCGACCCCGTCCGCAGAGGTCACATTTCGATGGAGGCGAAATGGAGGAAGCGCGTATACTGTGCGATGTCGGAGCACGTTAAAGAACACCACATGTTCGAAATTTCCGGAGCCCTCCACGATGGCGTCCTTCATAATCATATCGTGGTTTTGTGACGTAAAACCCCCGATGATATTTGGATGTACGTACATAACCGCAAAGCACACCTCTTTGTTTCACTGGCTATGCGGTCTGCACAACGGCATCAGGTCTTGTTTAGAGACCCGATTATTTCGGCCAGTTTTATTTAGAACGAAGAACGCGTACAAGCGAGTTTGAAGATAGCTCTCGTCCGGTTTCCTTGCTGCTACTATAGTGTAATTGTTTCTTTGCACGTATTGCTCAAGAACAGCATGGTAATATTTTTACATGGTGATGTTTCTTAAAAGGTCCCTCGGTAGGACCTATTCATTACTTGCTTGACGCGCTTATTGGCGAGTTTTTAAATCAACCACTCATTGGTGCAATTAAATGTTTGACGCTAGTGCCATTCTACGCTTCTGGGACGCAACACAACACACGTTAAGGGGCCTTCTCACACTACATGACATTATCATAGTTTCTTTTTTTTTTTTCGAACGGTTTCAAGCACCGGCGTGGCTGTGCTGTAGAACACCTGTTTTCCGTGCAGAAGTGCTGGGTTCAATTTACGCGCGAGCTATTAATATTGTTCATTTATTTGCAGCTACCTCGACCTTTCGCCCACGGGCAATGCTTTTTTTTTCACTCACAACGAAGACGCCGACACCAGCGTCGGCACCGGATTTTTCGCTACAGATAACTTTTTTTGTGGAATACTTAGCCACCAATAAAATCACGCGCTATTCCAAAAACGCGGGGTTGGTGTAATATCAGTATACTATAGCATGCCTCGTTCACATTAGGGACGCCTCTGATAAGACAACTACTGAATTTTTTCAAAGAAAATTTGTGCCTCACATAATAATAATAATAATAATAATAATAATAATAATAATAATAATAATAATAATAATAATAATAACAACAACAACAAATATATTATTCTCATATGAGTATTGTGTTACTGTTGTTGTTGTTGAAGAGTTGATTGTTTCACATTTGTTTTCACGGATGGATCTACAATGGATGAAAGCTCGTCTGCGGCTTTTCATATACCCGTATATAAAATAGAAAGAGATTTCCGACTTTCTCGAAAGACATCGTCTACAGCAGCGGAGCTTGTTGCAATATTACAAGCTTCAAAATTCATTGTTGAAAGCCAGCAAAGGCAAAACTGGGTAATATATTCTGACTCCAAAGGAGTGCTACAAATGATTAAGAATTTTTATTTTCATATAGATGATAGCATAATATATGAAATCTTAAAAACAATTACCATCGGTTATCTGGACGGCCATGAGATGTTTTCAGTGGCTTCCAAGTCACGTAGGAGTGATGGGAAACGAAAATGCTGACAAATTAGCCACTGCAGCACACAAAAAAGTTCACTTGACACCAGTGCCCGTTTATTTCTCAGAAAGCAAGAAGGTTCTTTCCGAACTGCGCCACAAATTGTGCAAAAACGCTTGATTTGACGAAAATACAAAGTCTTCACTCTTATATCAAATAGATCCGTCTCTCCGATTTACACCTAATCAAAAGATTGATAGACCATTTGACACACTACTGCACCGTCTACGATTAGGTGTTGCATACACACCTCACTTCTTATGCCGCATAAAAACAAGAACGTCCCCGCACTGCGACCACTGTGATCATGTCGATCTGTCAGAGAAGCATATCATTATTGAATGTCCGCGAATTGACGAACAACGCGCTCAACTGAGTGATCGATTGAACCGCCTCGACAGACGACCATTTGCGATTGGAAAAGTACTTGGACCATGGCCACATCCCGATAATCAAAGGCGCGCAGTGAGCGCCCTCCGTGATTTTTTAATGGACACAAATTTAATTAACTGTCTTTAGTTCTTATTATACCTTGCCACTATTTGTTCGGACTCTATCCGCGATGTGATCACGATATATGAACTGGACTACGCTCATATATACTGTGCTCATTCATTCGTTATAAGCCCTATAGTGTATATATGTACCAAGTGACTCTGATAATTTTTTTTCTTCTTTTATTCTTAATTTTTTCGTATTTTTATGTTTATCTTGTACATTATTGTCATGATGTTGGGATAGCCTGCTCCAACGCAGCCTATCTTCCCATATTTTGTCAGATATATATAAAAAAAAAGTTTATTGAACTCTGCTGTAGAGATCGGCCGGTAGCATGACCAACGACTCAAATCAACGGATCTTGCGGACGAACGAGAAGCGCCATCGAGCAATGCGCGGTATACAGACAGACCTGCGATGTCGGAGGAGATGATGACCCACTATAACGTTCGTTGTTCTTCACTCTATTCTTCTTCTTCTTCTTCTTCTTCTTCTTCTTATTATTATTATTATTATTATTATTATTATTATTATTATTATTATTATTATTATTATTATTATTATTATTATTATTATTATTATATAAACGACAAACAGTGAGTAGTTGTCTTATAAAGGGCGTCACTAACGTAAACGAGGCATGTTACTATTGATATTACACCAAGCGCACGTTTTCGAACAGCGCGTGATTTCATTGTTGGCTAAGTATTGTTAGCGAAAATAAACGTCTTCCGGGGGCCAGAATTTGAGATAGATGCAAATAAATAGACAATATGAATATTCGGCTCGAGAGGAAATCTAATCCAAGACTTCGCACGGAAAACAGGTGTTCTACACTGTTTCGATAAAAATGCACTATAATAATGTCTTGTAGTTCGAGGATCCCCCCTTCACACATGTAATATTGCGTGGCAGAAGTGTAGAATCGCACCAGCGTCGTACATTTGAATTGCACAGTGAGTGGCTGCTGTGACAACCGACCGATTCCCAAGTGCACAGGAATAAGTAATCAAACCGGCAGACGGCTGGAGGCGACGGGCCATGCCTGACGTTACTGACTGACTTTTTTAAATAAAGTTTTCTCTCTCTCTCTTTCTTATTATCAGCAACACCATCAACAAAGAGTGCAGCTACGCATTTGCGCTTGTAGCCTTCCGAATCGAAGAAAAAAGAATTATGTCCTAGCGAGCATTTTGCATGCTGTACTTACAAAAGGCACTGTAGGACAGTTTGAAACAATATACTATATGTTACGAGCACAGACGTACCTTTCCTTGCGGCACGGTGGATGTGTCCGCCGAGAAATTAAGCGAGGCTAGCGACTGTGAAGGTGAAGTGAACGAAGCTCAATTGCGCTAACGCGTTCTCCTCTTAAATTCTTTAATTGGTTTATGCGCGCTTCGAAAATTTCCTGACAGGTTATACGCGGAGGATAAAATGTTCTGTCAGTGCACGGATATATGAATGTTGCTCAATGTCTTGAATAATAAATAGGGCAGAAACTAACGAATTATGTTGAGCGATAATGGTGGTTTAGCGAAATTAGGTTCAGTAGCCTTGTGTCATCTCTAAAGGGAATCGAGTGCCCGAGCCTCCGTGTCCCGAGCTTATCAGGGGACGCCCTTGTACTTTGCAAAAGAATAACTCTTGTGTGTAGCCTATATAATGTACATAGTCTCTGTGAGCGTCTTATGCTGTGAGCTCACGCGCTAGCTGGGTAAGGGGCTGGGTAAGGCGGTGTGGCCTCTCCCCCTTACACTCTCTCAGCAATCATGTGATGACGTCGGGGAACGAGATTCTGCAGACGCATGCTGAACCAACGCGTTATATCCTAGTCAGAACGCGCTGGCACGCGCTACCACGTTCGGGTCTGCGTTCGGGTCTACGTTAACAACAACATAAGAGCATAAACACAACACAAACTATAACACTCAATACGCAACATTAACGGAAACAGCTAGTCGAACCGATGCAAACGCGGTGTGCTTCGCATCGCCTCATGCTCCCCTTTGGCGGGAGATGGTGTCATTTTTTTTCGCGTACTTTTCGAACAATTACCGCCAAAGGCAAAAAGTTGCAGTACCAACACGTGTAAAAAGCGTAGTGTGTTTTTTTGGGGGGCGAAGCTCCTAGAGCCGCGGGTCTGTACATCCCTGTCTCTTGGTACGTGACCGCCTAGTTCTATGACAGACAGACAGACAGACAGACAGACAGACAGACAGACAGACAGACAGACAGACAGACAGACAGACAGACAGACGGACGGACGGACGGACGGACGGACGGACGCACGCTTCGCCCCACTCATCATCATTCACTCCGTGGATATGCTGTAATTTTTTTATGTTCGTCATACAGTCATGTCACGTCATATCACATTTGGTATATAGCCAGGAAACGAAACGGCTGCGAGCACGCCATGAGCGTGGCATGTAAGTCATGCCCCACATGACATCCGTGCCATAATTTGCATGTAAGGATCTGTTATTTGTGTTCGTCATACAGTCATGTCACGCCATATCAAATTTGGTATATATCCAGGAAACGAAACGGCTGCGAGCACGCCATGAGCGTGGCGTGTAAGTCATGGCGTACATGACATCCGTGCCATAATTTGCATGTAAGGATCTGTTATTTGTGTTCGTCATACAGTCATGTCACGCCATATCAAATTTGGTATATATCCAGGAAACGAAACGGCTGCGAGCACGCCATGAGCGTGGCGTGTAAGTCATGGCGTACATGACATCCGTGCCATAATTTGCATGTAAGGATCTGTTATTTGTGTTCGTCATACAGTCATGTCACGCCATATCAAATTTGGTATATATCCAGGAAACGAAACGGCTGCGAGCACGCCATGAGCGTGGCGTGTAAGTCATGGCGTACATGACATCCGTGCCATAATTTGCATGTAAGGATCTGTTATTTGTGTTCGTCATACAGTCATGTCACGCCATATCAAATTTGGTATATATCCAGGAAACGAAACGGCTGCGAGTGTGCCATGAGCGTGGAACGTAAGTCATGTCATACATGACATACATGTTATGATTTTTATGTTAATACTTGTCATCTATATTTGTCGCGCAGTAACATTGCATAATACCAATTTCAGTATAGATCCAGTGAATGAAACGGCCGCACGCGCACCATGAGTGTGGCATGTAAATCATGTCATAAATGGCATACATGTCATAATTGTTAATACCTGCTATTTATGTTCGTCATACACTCTTGACAAGCCTCAAAATTGAAGGACACTTTGTACATTCCAAAGTGTGTTCGGCGAAAGCATGTGGCCATTCCACTGACGGAAAGACGGACGGAAAGACCGACGGACGGACAGACGGACGGACGGACGGGCGGACAGACGGACGTCCGGACGGACGGACGGACGGACGGACATCCGGACGGACGGACGGACGGACGGACGGACACCGGACGGACGGACGGACAGACGGACATCCGAACCGATGGACATACATCCGGACGGACGGACGGACAGACGGACGGACGGACGGACACCGGACGGACGGACGGACACCGGACGGACGGACGGACGGACGGACGGACGCCGGACGGACGGACACCGGACGGACGGACACCGCACGGACGGACGGACACCGGATGGACGTGAGCATGAGACATTAAAGGCTTTCGCCTTAATATTTTTGGTATACCTTAAACTAAGAAACGGCCGCGAGAGCGCTGATAATGTGGCGTGTAGATCATACCGTTCATGACATAAGTGTCATGAGTTTCATGTTATGACCTGTCATTTATATTCTTCATGCAGTCATGTCATGCCACAGCAACTTCGGAATTTCATACCTTCAAATCTGTATGCCATCTCGGACACTTTTCGTATGACATCACTCAACACATAGATAGCATATAGGTCATTGATTGTAATTAACCCGAACTCCTAATTAATGAGAACAATAAACAGTACAAACCAAAGATATGAAATTGTTATCTACCACCTTATCGTAACTGTTCACATTGAAACACTATATGTAGTGTACTACATATGTGCTTCTACACTGAGAGCTTCCCCCATAAGTTTAAATTAAATGGTTAGATTAGTGATAAATATTTATTACGGTTATGAAATTCCTGATGCTTCATCCACATAATGTACGTCACATCTGCAGACTTTTGCTGAGTTTTTACCATGATCAACGTCCACTTTCTCATCGATTTACCGACAGGTGATTCTTTTACCCCTGTAATGCTGCTTTCCTGCACTATCGATTTGGAAAAGCTCTTCAGGAAAAAAATCCACCCAGCGTAATCCCACGAAATTGCAAACACAAAGACAGGTTGTCCTACCGTACATGCCACTAGAGTGCAATTAGCGAATACGTTATCCTTGCGCTACAATTAGCTTTTCAAAAATCACCCCATACATTTTCAATGGATGCACAAAAGTGTCTCGGGAAAAAAATCCAGCCGGCCGATTAAACCTAATCGCGTTGTACCACATAAGGAGGTTGTCAGCATTAAGTGCCTGAAGTGCAATTAGCGAAAAATCAGGCATTGCTCAGTAATCATTTTTTGAAGAACGCTCCCCATAGAGTTACGCCCAGCGCTTCCCCTTGGGGTCGGCTTTGCCGCACTAGTCGATGTCCCAGATTGCTGGACATGAATTCCTCTGCATTCACTTAATAATTAGTACGCTCTAGTTAAAACACCAGGATTCTTCAAGAAATGTGTACCACATATTCATTATATACTTTTTTTTTCTTTTATCTTTCGTACCACTTCTCGCGATGATTGTAGTGTGAACCTTTTTTTTTATTTCATTCCGTTCGTGAATATCATTTATATCTATTCCATTGGTGTATTAGGCCTATCCTGATAGTAGGTTATGGGCCAAAAGGCTGACCCAAGTTCAAGATACCAGTCGTGGGATCCTGCCAAACTACCTAAAACGAGCGTTTTCTCTCCCTTCACATGATCTATAATCATCCCGAAATAAACATCTATCACATTCTATTCTAACATACACATAAATGTCACCTATGCCTTCCTTCGCTTAATTTTTTGTTAGGTTCACTGGTTGTGTCGAACCAAAAAAAGACGAGCCATTAAAACAGTTCCCTTCCATAGTACCTGTAGTAGTGTACGACCGTATATTTGGTCCCACACTCGTGCCTAACACATGCACCCGACACATGTGCCTTCAGAGCACATATGTGCCTCTTGGTATGAGGCCATATTACATTTACCTGTCTCATTAAGGGACATGAGAGCACAGTCGCTGTGCTCACCATAAGGTCGCCAAAACCTCCGAATGCACTAGAATAGTTGCTGAAGCTTTTTGAATGAACGCGCTGCCTAGAAACTGGTCAGTAGTAAACTAAGCATGTGGTCGGGAATATTTATGACCGATTTATAACCTAAGTACCTGCCTACAACACTTTCTTACTGAAATGCTATGAAAAGGTAATACAACATAGAGTCAGTCCAGTAAGTAACATTTCAAAATAATGACATAAATTTCGCACTATGGATAATTATCGTGTGGCGCTTCATAGCGTTGTCCCACTCAACCTCTCTGCAAATCAGCTACATTTAGTATCTCGTCTTTTTCTGAAAAAGAAAAAAAAAAGCGCCTGTACACGAATTCACAGGAGTAAATCTACAGAGGGACTCGTGACTTCGACCCGTTGGTGTCTAACACGTGCCTTCAACCTTCTGAAGGCGAGTCCAGGGCATGACGCGGGTGTCGGCTGGGTGGCTAGACACTGTAATGCCAGGGCTCTCGGCTCCAAACTTCATTGCTTCGGCAAAGTATTCAAGCTGGTAGAACGTCTGATGCAAGTGGCATCAACATCGATAGACTGTCTGATGCAACCAGCGTCAACACCAGCGAGGTGCCTGATGCAACGTGCGCCAACCAAGGCGGGAGTCTCATGCAATCCACGGCGACTCTTGCGGTGCGCCTGACGTAACCGACGGCAATTCCTCACGCACCGCGCGGCAAGCCCTCTCATGCACGGGTCCGATTCCAGCCAGTGACCAACGGCGGTTCCTGATTGGAGGCTTCGACCTACTGGCTGATGCAAGGGGTCCCAAGGAGCTATAAAAGAACCAAGCCGCGAAGTGACGAGAGAGCGACTGAAGAAATCCCGGGTCGTCATCGCACCTCAGTGCGAGCCCAATAAGCTGTCGGCCCCAGTGCCGAGTATGTAACGCCTCTGTTTATTCTGTACATAAATGTTGCCCTAAGTCACCGTCGCCTTGATCGCTTCGTCTATCAGCTCTGCGCAGATACAGCCGCAAGCTGAGACACCAGATACCCAACAACACCAAGTTCGTGAATGTCTTCATTGAGGCACAACATTATTCAATTTCAGTAACCACTCTTGGAGAACTCACTCGTTGTTAAATGTAAACTTACGGTAACGCTGTTTCAATATTTTCCAGAAACGAAAAGTTCGTCTTACATAAGACAAAATATTAACCAAATATTTAAATGAGAAGCCATTCATGAATGTGACTAAAAAAATAAGGAAGCCAATTGGCTTTCTATAAACGACAAAACAGTGGAAGCTATACAGGCCACGAAGTTTTCATCTCAATAAAGTTTTGTAATTTTATTGGTTAGAGACACGGATTAAAACCTGTGGCACTTAGACCAAATCAGTCTAGCTTGGTAATACGACAGAGTATAGGCGACCGCGGAACGTATTAGCCAGTCATTGTATAGTTAATTTCAAAGCTTGTAGCCTAATAAAACGCTTGATCCAAGCCACCTCCGCTAAATCAATCAAAGTTGTACAACGTATTTCCTTGCATTCTTGACTTTTTTGTGCTGTTCGGGGCTGATTATGCACAATAATTAAGAACAGCTTGTTTGTAAATAATGTATTATCTACGTATGAATGCAGCCATGTACTTTTCTCTATAAAGACGGCCAAACCGCAGAAATCCAGCAAAAAAAAAGCACAAAATATCGTCATTTAGTATACCAGTAGTTTATGTAACCATTACCAATCTGACTGCAAAAATATAAAAAGTATAAAGTCATGGTTTTGCCGCAAGGGCGAAGCAATGAATGCGATAGCAAAAAAGTGGAATGTGATCTGAAGAACAACAAACCGCTCGAAACTTGCAGCGCGCCGCTGTAGCACAAAGAAGGACGCTCGGAAAGAATGCGCAGGTATACGCAGGAGAAGTACCTACTAACAACTGTCACAGTTGTTATGCCTTTGCGTTTGAGCAGCGCGCTGTAAGTGTCGACTATGCAGAACCCGAAACACTGAGTTATTTTGTAGCGTTAGCTACACTGGCCTAGCCAAACCCGTTTCGCGCGGCACATCAAGAGCCGTGCTGCTCATGCGCGAGGATCAGTGATGTCACTCAGCTGGCGCGCCGGAGCCGGCATCTCCCGCGCACTCCGCCGCCGCCGCGCGCAACTCACCGCCGCCGGTCTGCGCATTCCAGAGGAGTGACATCGTAGCCGTGGTAGACGCACTGGCGCCGGCGCGCGCGCCCAGCTATTCGCCTTCGCTCTGCAGTCGCCGTCTGACACTGCGCTGGAGCCGCTGCGCTTCTGACAGCGTTTGCCAGTGTGGTATAGCCATGGAGAAGGAGAGCGCAAATGCTGCTCAACGGCGCAGATGAGCGGAGAAGCTTGACTCATCGGATTCCGAAGTAGTTGCCTGGCATATTAGCGGTTGAGGGTAGGAATAATGAACAGAATACTGTCTTGGGGCCATAGAGACGGCAGCGTGTTACTTCACTGATCACCAAGCCGTCTTTGTGGCATTAGAGAAGCAACCTGACGTTGAGCAAAAATATACATGTGCCACATAATACGTATACCGTCTTTGTGTGTCATTGGAGCAGCAGTAAGCATGATAATCAAGCTAATCCTAGACAATCTAGACAATCAGGAA
Organism: Rhipicephalus appendiculatus; assembly: GCA_030522465.1. Lineage (NCBI taxonomy): Eukaryota > Metazoa > Arthropoda > Arachnida > Ixodida > Ixodidae > Rhipicephalus > Rhipicephalus appendiculatus. The sequence continues at coordinate 10,391 of JALIZH010013984.1, read as the reverse complement.
AGCTAAGAATAATCAGCTGAACCTTCGCTAACGCTACGTATATCCTGGCATAGCCGAGCTAAGCCACTGCAACATTTGTTTCTTTTTTTAAACAGCGGAGTGTGGCAGTGATCCATCTGCGTCTCTTGCCACGAGGTGACGTCTGACGCAAGGAGTGCCCGGCGCTTTTTTTTTTTTTACATCACTAGTGGTTACAGGAAGGGGCCACTTTTCCGTACGCGTCTCAAGGGCAGTTTTCAAATTGAAAGAAAATTAGGAGCGTTGCGTCAATAGAGAACACGCTCAAAAGCCTCCGAGATGTGCATACCGCCGGCGGTAAATGGTGTATATAAATAACTCGCCGTTATTATGCCGGCGCAAGCATGGCGCGTTGGTAGAGTTGCCTGAAGGCGGCGCGCTGCGGAGCGAAGGCTCACTGGTTCGAATCACCGGTCGGGTGCTTAGGAATTTCTTAGTTTTGGTGTATATTTCTTTGTGTCTTTTTTATATATTCACATACATATACACATACGGAAGATGATGGCCACGGCGACGGCACAAATCCGCTGGGGGTGTCCATATAGTTGCTATCGTAATAAAAGAAAAAAATGTCCTACATTTGCGCTTAGCTCAGCCCAATGCAGCCATGTTTTCCTTAATTTACACCCACAGGTTCTTTTCGTGCTGCACTGCATTTCACTTGAGTATGTGGGGAAGCAGTCCTTGTCGGAATTCACGGTGGGGAACTGTTAGGGTTGGGTCATACGCTGCTGATGTTGTAATTAAGATGAGAACTAGTAAAGCTATACCTTGTCCAGCCACTTGCCGGAGAAACCAAATAGAAGGAAGCGTGTTTTTGGACGAAGCAAGTGCAGCGGACACACGATGGCCCAACACTTATACTACTCTCGCTCCGGAAGACGTCGGGCCAACAACAGTATTAGCAGTCTGCACATGACCTGAGCTACACCGTAGTTCCATGTCCATGCGCAGAAAAAGGTGGGAGCCTCTTGGAGTACTCGACTATGCCTCTCGATGCTCGGAGTGTATTCCAGCACTCGAGTGCAAGCGGCCGGATATTTCGTCATCGCATGCGATTTCTCTAAACCTGTATTTCTTTTTTTGTTGTTGTTATTGTTGTTCCCACCTGGGGAAGCCTAGTCTCACATTCGGTGGACTTCATTATTGCGATAGCAATTATATTCACGCTCTAGGCACATTTTTGCAATCTCCATCACGGGCATGTTCCGTACAAGGTCCAAATCTATACCATTGTCCCATGCGTCGTATCTCTTTTGGGCGAGTTTTCAGAAAGCTTGCGAAGGTTGTCGATGCTGTCAAGCAGAGACGAAACACGCCAGCCGGCTCCATCGGGTGAAGCAGCATAAAGGATAGCGGTTGGGGAAGCGGTAGAAGGTGTTCCGTCGCTCGGACATCAAGTGTGAACTTTGATAAAAGGGGCACGGCCGTTCGAGTTGTCTGTACATAGAACTGCAGGTGGCTCTTACCTTTGCACGTGCTGTGCTCTCAGCGTTTACTCCGCGTTGAAGCGACAGACAGCACGAAGACCGTCTCACTCGCTGGAGCGGCCGCATTTTCTTTCGCCATCATTTTGTAGAGTTACGCCAGACCAGATCCTAAACGAGGTAGCTGCATTAACACTCCGCATTGTTGCTATCGAATTCACAAATTCGCTGTTGCTGCGAAACTGTGACTTCTTAATTACAGCAGCTTACAATGTGCGGAACTTTTCTTTAGGTGTTCAAGCGGTATATTTTGCGCCTTGATGTGGCGCATCGGTATTTCAATAAATTTCCGACCATCCTTAAAACTACTCTTCGGAATATATTGCATGACGGCTTTCCCACTTTAAATTTTCGAACAAAGCTAAATAAGGACGATACCACCGCAAGATTCAGGTCATTCATTTATGCGAGTTTCATTTCCATCCTGCTCATTAAGGCGGACCACTACTTATTGCTAGCAAATCTTACATGAGTTTTTTTGAAGACACGTTTACAACAGTGCTATAAGTATGTGCACAAGAAATCGTCATGTACATGACGCACCCCAATTTCAAGGATTAGATTCTACCTGGTTTTACGTCGTGGAGTTCTGTCGCCTCTCGCTTCACTAGTAGCGCGCGTAATGCAAATCAGATGCCGCTGATTTGCATTGCACAAGGGCTAAGGTAACACATTATTAAAACCGCAAATGAATATGTTGGCAACGAAGAAGTCAAGACGCTTCAGAGAGTATTGCATGCTTAATGTAGGCCGCCCACGATTCCAGGCATAATGAGCTGTGGCGTTAGCGAAGTCTGTGTGTGTGTGACAGTTATGCGTGGACCAAGAAGACATGCGAGCTAAAAAGAAGCCATCAGCACTTCATGCTCCACGTTCTTCGTCCGTGGAACAAGTTCCACTAGTCGCGAGACGTGGATATGTAAGGAGAAATAAAATGTAGGGGTGTGTCACCAGTGATGATTGCGCCCACTAGTCATCCGAAGCGGTGAAGTCAGTCCCCTTCCTTCGATTTTTTATATGCAAAGACGCATGCATGATGCCAAAAACCACTCATGGGCTTCAAGAAGCGTGTTAATTGCTTTATAAATCAAAGTGACTACAGTATCATTCAATCGATCTTATAGTTTCTAAGGAATTATGTCTGCACGGTTCAGTTTGACATACACTCGAGCGGAACTAATTGTAGGGCTCGCTTACGTACGTTTGCTCGTTAAGTGGTGGCAGCAACAGTCCACGGAAGCGAAAACAAATGCGCACATCACTGCTTCATTTATTCAGCCTTTGGTCGTCTACTCAACCTTCTAAATTGGTATAAAAATAATGATGCCTGATATATGGATTCATGATTACGTAAGCGTTGTTCTCTTGACCAATTTAAAAATCTCAGTATGTTTTAGGACAAGGAAGTTTACCTTTGATGACGACGCAGAACTGTGGTGCTCATGGTCCAAGTGAAGCAATCATGGCCTCCACATCTACGGGTCCTCGGTTGCATTCAAGGAATATGTATCTCAGCGCTTTCTCAAGACGGTTAACATTGAATATCGGACTCGAGACTTTCAATCTTCCTATGGTTACCTTGCAATGAGAGGGATAGGCTTCAATGTGTTTTAAGGAGAAATCCTTACATGTCCTTATCCAACATGAACACGGACAATGGGCGTCCGCTTTAACACGAATAATACAAAATTTCCTCATCATGCGAAAACGTCGCCATATTGCGTCACAATGACGTCAGACGCCACCGAAAGCTGCGATACATAAAGTGGTGTTATGCTCTCGCAGCCTATCATTTATGCATTGTCGCTTAGTTAAAGGTGGGGCGATTTTCACGAGTAAGTGCAATCCGGTAGACAACAGACGCGCTACACTCTACAGACTTATTCTAGGGTAATCGGTTCTGGAGAAAAGGAAGACAATTTTCGCCTTCGAGTTGTCTTAGTTCTATTTATTTAAGGTACCTCACAGGCGCAGAAAGTGCATTCAGCTAAGGGGACACAGAAGGTCATTATCCATTATCAATAAATGCAAAACAAAAAAAACCTGCAGAAAAGGGGATCGCGAAAACACCATACAGGTCAAAGAGTCGAACAGTAAACAAACGCATATTTTCGTAAGGAAAGGATTGCGCCCCCCCCCCCCCCCCAAAAAAAAAACAAAAAAAAAGCGCAGCACACAAGGGAAAGAGTAAGAATGGCAGAATGGGCGTGTTGGTTTTGCATATTGACGTGAAAGGCGCGAAGACGACAACGGACAGAGGGACAGGCGCTCTGTCTGTGTGTACTCTCCCTCTGTCCGTTGTCGTCTTCGCGCCTTTCACTTCAATAAGGGAAAGAGGTGACGACACTTGCTCATGTATCTTTCCTTTGTGTGCTGTGTTCTTTTGTGTAATGCTTCCTTTTCGAAATGAATGCACCAAATAGCTCCTAAACGTGGGCTACTAGATGGCCGTATTTACAAGCTACGCAGCTAGTCAAACAATGAAGGGCTGCCTAGGAGTCTATGCGAAGAATCAGGGCGTACTTTCTTCGCAGCCTATTGTCCTAGGCTGCTTCTCCCTACGTCTCTGCTCACTGTGTTTCATCACGGGCTGAATGCCGTGACGCGCGCTGGACGTATCTTCTTTAAATAACAGAGAGCTTAACTAGTTGGTACGTATTCATATTTAAATGACAAGGCATGCAAAACACGGACACAACAAGGAAGTCAAGACACCAGAAAACGCCAGGTGTTTGTGGTTTCTTGCCTTCTTTCTTGTGTCTGTGTTTGCACACCCCGTCTTTTAGAATGACTATCTTCTTTCTCTACGCGCCATTCATCCCTGTGTAGCTTCTAGTGTGGGATTGCCACAAGTTCCTCTAGCTGGGCTTCTTCTTTAAGTGTTCGGAAAATTTTTTTGCGGCTGACGACTCGTGAGGCAATACACTCCGATACTGAGGTCCATCCGATTATTACCTTGGAAAATTGACTCAATACCTCTTTATTGAATGGAGATGCCGATGCACTTTCACTCATGTTCTGGAGACCGCTATCAATCTTTTCGCTTGCGTTTCAGCTACGGGGGCAACGTCCCTGGTATCGATCGCTTGCTTGTCCGTTTCGACGGCATACCTGCTCGTACCTTGCAATGGAAAACCGCTGCTCGGCCGAAATAATTAATCTCATCACTGGCACCTGCCAGGTGGGCCACAACATACCATCGTATCTGCCAGGCCACGACGCCGTGACGTATGTCGAGTTGTCATCGTAGCGTGTCCGATGCGCGTTGATAAGCTACTTTCATTTTCCCCCCTTGTCACTGCACCAAGATACCTTCAATACATCAAGACTTCATTGGAGGTTTGTTTTTGACACAGTTGATGAAAATTCACAACGCCTGATTAGACCCATAGCCATAGGCTAGCAGTGGGTCTGATGCAGGAAAGTATATAAGCACATAACAATTTGTACAAGGAATGCGACCATCAAATATCATATAATCATCGTATAATCATAATGCAGTAGCATCATATAACGATTTGTATGGGAAATCACAACATCAAAGAAAACTCTAACTAAGGAAAGGAAACAAGAGTATATATATAAAAGATTTCATTAGGTCTTAAGATGACGTAGTGTTTAACCATATGCATGATAGCACATACAGAAATGTAATTAGTAGAACATTGTTTTCACTATGTTGTTACGAAATGGGGTTTTCGAGTCGTGGAAAGCCGGGAGGCTGGCGAGCCGAGGTAGCGGACGATCGGACTTTTCTTCCAAAAGCAGAGCAGGAGGTCAGTGTTTTCGAAAACAATAACATTTATCGTCGGTAATAGCTGGTTAATAGCAGGTTATCGCAGTCCAGAGCCTGCCAGCACGACCACGTCGGCTGGGGCGACTCCTCTAACAATAGACCGGCATGGTTTTAATGGAGGTATGCGGGTTAGGCGCCGTGTGCATCACCCGGCAGGTGGGTACGGTGACGTGCGCAAATCCATGCAGGTGGGCGACGTGACGAGCGCAAATCCACGCAGGTGGCTCAGGTGTCGTGCGCAAAGCCATGCAGGTGGCTCAGGTGTCGTGTCCAAATCCATGCAGGTGGCGGGTCCTTGACCAGGCGCAGGTGTTGGACCGGGGGAGGGGGGAATCTCTGGCACAACAATGGACATCATTATATAAGCAAAGCGAGTACATGCGAAACATCAAACTATACGGAAGGTTTTGTGCATGATATCTCCACTTGTCATTGGAAATTAACCGGTGGGGTTTTACAGGCCAGAGCCAGGTTATCATTGAAGTACGCAGTAATTGAGTGCTGTAGACTAACGGTGACCACGTGTTCTTTTTTAATTAAGCATGCGGCTGTTTGGGCATCAAAATTAGATGGCCATGACAGCGGGCCTCCAGAACCCGCGTGCTTGAGCTTAGCGCCGCAATACTTTAGCTGCTATGTACTAATGACGAAGAAAAAAAATTGGGGGGACCCTTAATCTTCGTTTTTAAGAGTTGAACGCGATAGCGACATCCCGTCCTTAGTGCCTACTTCAACCACTTGGTGCATACTTGCTATGCACCCACTACGTGGTGTTAAGGGAATACACGCAGTAGGTGTGTGCCGTTTGTAATAGGGTGGCCGGCTTTAAACTATGAAATCTTTATGATAGTCACATATTCTGACGCCCGATGGCAATATACGCTTGTACCACGCAATATTCCTGGGATATTACATGTTATATTGTGACGCCTATATAGAGGACGCTTGCGTTTGCGAAGCATGAAAGTTATTTTCACCTTATTTCCAAGCAGAGGAACTTATTTTCACTGCATTTCTAAGCGGAGGTGTGGCTGTGTGCTAGAACACCTGCTTGCCACGCAGACGACCCGGGTTCGAACCTCACTCGGACGCAGAAATTTTTATTATTTATTTTATTTGCATCTTTCTCGATTTTTCGGTCATGGACAAGATGATGATTTTTCGCTCACAACCAACGACGCCGACACCGACGCCGACACCGGAATTTCTGCGAAACGAGCTCTTTAACGCTATCGCGTTAATAGTAAACATATAAATAGGTCATAATCCTGCCTCCCCCTAAGACGATATTGTCACGGGGTCGTGACGTTGACGAAGGAAGCAGTCGGCGTGTCCAACATGAAACTCTTTATTTGGCCGAACTTGTGGCCGGGAAACGGAAAGCAATACATACTGTACACTGATAGCAGTGAACACAGCGTCAGCCGGTCGATAATCTGCCAAGCGGTGATGCGCGTCCGGCATTTATAAATGTGCCGTCGAAGATTCCAGCGTTATCGCTAGCGGCCGCGTAAGTTCTAGACCAAACTCTAATCTTCGTGTTCTGGGCGTCATCACATCGGCAGGTTCGAAGATGATCTGGATGGTTCCCAGTCATTCGGGCGCGGTTTTCCGCAAGGCAGCATTTTACACATGGAATGGGGTTGTACAGCGCCACCTAGAAAAATAATACAGGTCTGCTGTCCGGGCATAGCCTCTGACGTCACTCAGTTCTGACCCTCGTCTCCTGCCGAGTAGACGTGCGCATGCATGCTCCCGCCGTTCGAGAGAGCAGGATTGCGAAGCCTGACGAAGCCTGTCGTGGTGTGCTGGTGTTTCTTTTGGCGACTGCGTGAAGATGACCGTGTTTTTCTGCGTCTACGAAGTGCTGCATGGCGATATGATGTGCTTCGTTCACTGAACGTTCGCGTAGTGTACACCTGCAAACTCTGTCAATGGGGCAGTGCTGAGGGCCCAAAGGTCGCCTCTTTTGACAGTGTACCGGAGGCCCCGAGTGTTTTCATTCCCTAAGGACGACCAAAAAGCGAAATGAGAGCGTGCCGTTCATCGGGATGACATCGATATGCATTCTCTGCGTGATTCGAAGGTATGATTTTGATTTGTTTTAAAAGCACCACCTGTAAGACATTCGGTTCTTTTTAAGAGCGAAGCTCCTTAGGCCGGCACCCCGCCGTCGCCGTCGCCGTTGAAGCTCCCTGGCACAGTGCCAGCTGTGGCGTTGCCCCCCTCACGCGGGAGGATAAATGAGCTGTATGAGCGCTGGAACGCGGATGGAGTCTGCACGATGCGCAAAGCGCGAGAACACGAACGCATGCGAAACCAACGAAACGGAGGCAGATTAATCTCCCTCTCCCTCTTTCTACGTCTGTGCCCTTTTCCCCTCGAACCTGCGAACGCGCGAAACCATCGCTTCACCCTGTCGTCCGCCCAGTGGTTGGTCCGTTGCCTAGACAATGAAACGCCGTGCGCGCCGAATGCCGCGTGTGTCCCTTTGCTAAGGAGCTTCGCTCATCGGTTGTATTCGTACGCGGAACAACTGCTAGATTTTCTTTCTTAAACTCTACGGTAAAACGACTTTCCAGTGTATATAGAAGCCCTAATACAAGTTGTTTGCCTTATACCGGGAAAGTTTGTATAGCAATAAGGCGTATTCCTCGGGGTGCACACTTGCACACTACTTCAGGAACAGTGCTTCCATAATACTGAATGAAAGGGTGAACTGAACAGCGCCGATTGCCAGACCTTCTCACATGCCTCTAATACCCCTACTTTACGCTATTGTCATAAAGCGTTGGCTCCATTCGCAATGCGCGAAAGTGCGGTAGGTCTTTTTTGAATCGTAGACTGAAATCTATTAATTAGTCGCCATTTTCCTCAACACAAAGCCTTCGTGCAAGACGATCCCAATTCAAACGTTCCAAGTATCGTTCCAATAATTATGTACATTATCGTACGGAATTCGTAGAGTGCATACATTATCCATATACTTGCCATATGATATATGGCAAGTATATATATAATGATATAAAATGTCCGCAAGAATCTTATGTAAACATACGGCAATATTGGAGTCGTATAGAGAGAAGGTTTGAGGCGAGATATTTTTGTAAAATGATGTGTGCGCTTCTGACTTGTTAGCGTAAGCCTTGACATTAGACACTTTTAGCTGAGCGTCGCTGACGCTCACACCCGCGATAACGTAGCGTCCCGAGACAGTGCTAGGAACTTCGTAGATTTCGCGTTTTTGACGAGCGCGTTTGCCGAGACGTGGTCTGCTTGGCTGAAAAATGACGGTGAATCGAAGTAGACGCCTCTTCACGCTCCGCTCAACCGACTACACAAGTGGAGCGAGATATACGTTTTACGTTCCCCTTCGCACACCCCGAACACATCAAAAATGAAGCAAGGAAGGAACGAAGACGAGAGAGAGGCAAGGCAGGGATGTTAATCAGTTTGGCATAACCGGTATGCCTACCCTGCACATGGGGAAGGGGTGAGGGAGATTGAAAGAAGAGTAAAGAAAGACTATTATTAGTATTGTTAATTTAACATAAATGGCATTACATTTTGGTTTATTTTTATTAAGAGGTAAATTATGAAACATAAGAATGAATGAGACCGGCTAATAAGAAATCTTTATTTAATAAAAAATACAAATTTAAATAACGCGCCTGGCAATATATTCTCAGAAAAGGCGTTTTTTTCCTTCAGGATCGGTAAACATTTCGTTATTTGCGCATGGAACCGCGGGCTTATTGTAATACCTCCGATTACTTTCTTGAGAAAGGGAAGGAGGGCTGGTGCGCTGCGTCGTGCATATGTTATGTAGTACGTAGTATTTCTTACCGCTGCTCCGACCATTTTTTGCGGTGTTATAATTATGCGCCAGTCTCACCAGCACCTTCGCCTAATTCATTTAATTGAAATATGTATTGCTGTTTTTTTCAACCGAATATGGATGCCTGTAGACGCACTCAAGGATTTCCATGTTTTGTACCTCAGTCAATAAGGTGCATGTGGAGGGGCAGAAAGCCTGTGATAAATCGCTTTCTTAAATGGTTTTGAGGTGTGTGAGCTCCATTTCAAGCAGGAATACTTAATGACCACTACCATGTACACCGATCCAAGAACCTGCACGACAGTACAAAAGCGTCCACTAAGCGGATAAAACTGCAAAAGAATACCAAATGAATAGGAACAGTTTCTGTGCATCTTGTGGACAGTGTGTGATGTGTGTGTGTTTGTGTGTAAATAAAGAATAAATATTGAATAAAATCTACCTTACTTATTTCGTCACTTTGTTGGGACATCAATCTTTGCTCTCATAAATCGGCCACACGTTCTACATCTTACAATCTTTTAGTTTTAAGTGGAATAATAAATCGCTTACAGATAAATCACCGAAAAAAAAGTTCAAAGCGTAATACATTCTTTAAACCAGCGCCAATCCCAACGCGAAAGGCAAAATTAAGCTATTGCACATGTAAAACCAGCCGCGAACGTTTTATCATTTCACGGAAGACGTTGGTGGCAATGGCTTCACAGCCTCCCGTGCGCGCTCGCTCGGTGAAGGTACGGGACGTCACGGCAGCAGTGAGCCTGGCCTGAAATTATTTTTCTAAGTGGCATTGGGCTGTAAAAAAATAAGAAGAACGGAGCGTGGGTGGCAATATCACTCATCCCATTTCAAATGAAATTGTTTCTTTCTATCTCCTTAATTCATTTCATTCAATACGGTAAAGCCGTGATGTGTGCTTAGAAGCACTTGAAACTGCAAGAGTGAATATACAAGGGGTGGTAAGCTTGCGATGCTAAGGTTTTGTAGGGTTTTCCCCGTAAGTTTACAGGACCCTGAAATAAGCTTTTGCGCTGCAGTCAGAAGAACATGTCAGCCTGGGATCTGTGCAAGGAGTAAAATCGTTGTTAAGACTTTAGCTTCCGAAGTTTTATACAGAAGCCGTGTGCCCCTGCTATTGTTCATATATAATTACCGGGAGTGCTCCCGTTAAAACTGTACACTTTTGGGTGTTGCATGCTTTTTCACCGTGTGAACCGGAAAAATATTGAATTTCTAGAGCACTCGTGTTCTA